>LNAC01000096.1:1773072-1803072 GCA_002007465.1 Ailurus styani
AAAAAAAAAAAAAAAAAAGACATCAGACAGAGTCTGCTCTAGTTGGGTTAATCGTGCTATGTAAGGATAAAGAGAAAATAAGCCAATCCAAGGCAGAGGGCTCTGAGAAAGGTTGAAGGAGGTGGCCCTTAAGATGTGATTTAGCACATGAAAGGCAAGAGAAGAAAAGCGGTTGAAAATGGCAATGTAGGAATGAAAAGCAAGAAAGAAATTATCAAAGGCATGGAGGTAGAAAAGATGTGTTCTGGGCCATGGGTGGCTCAGTAGGTTAAGCATCTGCCTTCCCAGGGTCCTGGAATCAAGCCCTGTATTGGGCTCTCTGCTCAGCAGGGAGTCTGCTTCTCCCTCTCCCTCTGCCCCTCCCCCTGCTTGTGCTCTCTCACTCCGTCTCTATCTCTCAAATAAAGAAATAAAATCTAAAAAAGAAAGAAAGAAAAGAAAAGATAAGATGTGTCCAGGCAAATGTAGTTTTCTGGTATGATGAATGGGGACAGGCTGAATGTAGTTCTCTGGTGTGATGAGCCCAACAGACAGGTTAAATGGAAGTCATTGCATTGAGGTGGAGGGGGGTGGCAAATGGGACAGAGCATGTAAAAGGATTTCTGAGGTATCAGGCAAAGTTCTATTTCTTGATCTGGGTTGTCTCATAACTAAGGCATATATTTGCTTCATGTAGTTCTCTGTTTCAGTGTTTTATTCTACAGTAAAAAGGGTTGTGTTTTTTGCTTGTTTTGAAAGCTATCTCATTGGTTCCAGAGAAAGGGAAAGAGGTATCCAGGCCTGAATGAGAGCAGAAACCAATGAGCAAATACGGAGGCCGTTCTGGAGAATTGACTATCTGCGGGCACTAAAGAAAGGAGGAGGAGTAAGAGAGCAGTTTGGGACATGCTACATTTGTGTGGAACATAAATATGTGTTCTACATGTAACAGTAACTAGCAGGCAGTTAAGAAGGAAAGTTCAAATCTCAGGAAATGTGCTGGAAGATTTGGAGACCAATATGAAGAGATTAGAGCAGAACTATGGAAACTGGAACATAAAAGAGGATGGCTAAGGAGAGAATCTTAGAAAATATATATCTGTTTTGGAGGCAGAGTAATAGGGCCAGTCAGGGATACAGAGAAGGAGCTGGAGACAGGAAGGCTGATGCCCGGTGGGATGGTATAAAACCACTCCTTGACGGAAGCAAGTCCAGGAGAGCATTTCAAGGAAGGTGGGACCAGCAGCAATGTTAGCCACTGCAGATCGCTTAAGGTCTGGCAAATTGCGGAGCAGTGCTCATGTCTGTTATGAGAAAGGTTAGATTGCAAGGGCAGGGGAATCAACGAGAGTTGACTCCCCATGCCAGTGTTGATGGTGAACGGAAAAAGCCAAGTATGTGTCGCAAGAAGAAGCAGAGTTGAGGGAAGAGTGGAGCACGTTGGCAGGCATGCCAACACAGCCAAGGAAGAAGAACTAAGTAATATATGAGGCGGGGGGGGGGGTGCGATTTGATGGAGCAAGGCCTAGACGGGTGCTTCTCAAAGTGTGGTCCCCAGACCAGCAGCATCAACAACACTTGGAGATTTGTTAGAAATGCAGACCTACTGAATCAGAAACTCCAGGACTGAAGCCTGAAATCTGTGTTCTAACAAACCTCCTGAGCATTCTGATGCACGCTCAAGTTTGAAAACCACTAACCTAGAGGAAAAAGAAAGTGGGTAATCCTGCACATAGGTGGGGAGGCTGTCCTTGAAAGGATGAGTAACCCTACTTGTTTTCAGAGGAAAGGCAAAGAGAAGAGATGAAGAGAGAAAAGATCCCAGATAGCCCCAGGCTCGTGGTGAGGTCACCTTAAAGAACAAAGCCTTGGAATGTTGGGGAGCTGAAAACAGGGGTGTGCGTATCCTGCCTCCAAACCCTTGTCTCCTGTACACTGTGTCTAAGATTTAATTCCTCTTCCTCTTTCCTGTCGAAATCCTGCCTTTAAAATCACATTCCACCTTCCACCTTCTTTAGCGTACACCTTCCCCAACATGACAATCTGTAATTATTTTGTTTCCTTTCTTCCAAATAAGACTACTTTTTTCCTTTGACTATTTTCATTTTGTTACTTAGAAACAGGTCCTCTTTGTCGTACCCTTCACAGCCTCCAGAGAAGCGCTGAATAACACTGTGGTTGCACTGGCTCACAAGTTAGGAAATCAACAGGTTAATGTCCCCTCTCATTCTTGGTTTTCTGTTCTGCATTTAGATTCCTTTCCCCAACTGTCTAAAGCACTATTATAGAATCTTCTAGCATACGGCATTTTGAAACTCTGTAAAAGATCAGGAAAAATGGAGGGACAAGTGACAAATAGGGAAGTATTTGAAAGAAGAGAAATGATTCCCCAGTTTATGTAAACACTATCAATGACTTGAATGGACCCTCTATAAGGGTGAGCTAAACCCAGACAGACTGAGTAGTAAGATACAAGAAACTGTGGAAAGGGCTTCTGGAGTCTGTTGCAAGGAAGAATGCCTATAATACCCTACTCCTCACTGCTGGTAAGACAGCTGGGTTTTTGTTTGTTTGTTTGTTTGTTTTTCTTTTTTAAAATAATCAAAGCTCATTACATTTGGCAAGCATAATCAAGAATTTATCAGTACGCTACTTTTGCAAAAACACAAGAGATGACCTTTCTAACAGAAGAGTTAAAAACTGACTCACTCCCCAATGAGGAGTCGGCAAATATAATGGTAAACAAATATTAACTGTGGGAATGTAAGAGAAGAAATGCCTTAAATCTGTAGGGGGAGAGCTACCTGTGAGCATCACAGTGAAATACAAATTAGATTAAACATGTTTGATGTTAGGTTTTATTAGAAACTTAAAACAGAGACTTTCTGTTTGAGAGAGAAAGAGAAAGAGTTAAATTACAAGGTAGTAATCCTATCAGAAATGGACTTGGCTTTGCATTTCTGTTTGACACTCCAAAGTCAAAGCCAGAATGAAAAAATCTAAGTTAATGCAAGAGTAAAGGACAGGAAGCTAATATTTACTGAGCACTAATAATGCACTTTCATGTATTCTAGCTCATTCGATTCTTTATTGTTGTGCAATGCAACTAATGTCTGTTACAGATGAAGACCATGGTACTCAGCATCTCCCAGCCCCACTGGCTTGTAAGTGATGGAGCTGGTATTCAAACTCCGAGCTTTCTAGCTAGCTGTAACCCCCGCATTCTTCCTGCTGTGCAATATCTGTTAGACTTTCTAGGTTTGCCATGCCTGTTGCTTTTAAGATTTTTCTAAATCATGAGGAATTCTGTGATGATGATTGATTTTATATTTCTTTCTGTAAAATTGTACTTTGCTTTGTAATGAATTTCAAACAAAAATACGATTTTGACATTGTGGTGAAATAAAATGGAAACGATACATACATTTTACTTCAATGTCATATAATTATTGGCAACACATGGGCATGATTGGGGGATTAGAAGAACCATCCTTTACTTGTCTTTGCATCTGAATGTTATGCCTTAGATTGTAAAGTTCATATAGACCAGGGAGCCTAGTAGTACGTTTGTACACTCTGCTCTCCTTCAGAAAACATTTCCTTTTTTAGCTTTTCTTTAAGTTTGTTGAGGTAAAATTGGCATCCAATAAACTGTATGCATAATTTTACAAGTTTTAAAAATTGTGTACGTCTTTGAAACCATCACCACAGTCCAAATACTGAGCATATCTCGCACACACAAAACTTTCTTCTTGTCCTTTGGTAATCCCTCCTTTCTGCTTCTTGAAGTAGTTTTCTCTCTCTCCACTGATTTGTTTTCCCTCACCTTATGTGAGTTTATATTTTCTAGAGTTTTAAATAAATGGAATCATTAAGTATGTGCTTTTTTTTAAAGTCGGTGTTCTTTCAGTTAATAAAAGTATTTTGAGATTCATCTATGTTGTTGCAAGTATTGATAGTTCTTTCGTTTTTATTCCTGAGTAGTGTCCTATACACTACAATTTGTTTCTGTTTTCACCCTTTGATGAACTTTTGGGTTGTTGCTAGTTTGGGGCTGTTACAAATGAAACTGTTAAGAACATTCATGTCCACATATGGATATGTGGATATTTGTTTTGTATGGATATGTGTTTCCACTTCTCTAGAGTAAATACCTAGCAGAGGAACAGCTAGATCACATAGAGGCACATATGTAACATTTTAAGGAAACTGACAAACTGTTTTCCAAAGTGGTTGTACTATTTTATATTCCCATCAGTGGAGTCAGAGACTTCCATTTTGTCCACATCCTCGCCAAGACTCTATATGGTCAATCTTACATGATAGCCTTTCTAATAAGTATATAGTAGTATCTCATTAATTTAATTTAATTTGAATCTCCCCAAATACTAATGATGTTGGATATCTTTTCATGTCCTTATTTGCCATTTATATATCTCTGGTAAAGTGTCTGTTCAAATGCTTTACCACTTTTTTTTTATTGGGTTCCATGTTTTCTTGTTTACATACTCTGAGAGTTCGTTAAGTTTTTTTCTAGGTTTATATGTAAGCTTTATATATTATAAGCCTTTATCAAATATATGATTTGCAAATATCCCCTCCCCAAGGCCTGTGGCTTCTCTTCCCATTCACCTCATAGCATCTTTCAAACTGCAGAAGTTTTTAATTTTAATGAAGTCTAATTTACCAATTTGTTCTTTTATGGATCATGCATCCTGTGTCATATCTAAGAAGTCTTTGTTTGACCCAACATTACAAAGATTTTCTTCTGTACTTTCATCTACAAGTTTTACAGCATTAGGTTTTACATTTAATTTTATGATCCATGTGGAGTCTATTTTTTTTTTTTGGAGTCTATTTTTTTAATGTGGTACAAGAAACGTGTTAGAGATCTTTTTTTAAAAAAATGTGAATATCCAAATGCTAAGATGCTATTTGTTGAAAATACTCTCCTTTATCCACTGAATTACCTCCATTTCTTTAGGTCTTATTTAATTTCTCTCATCTTTTGTCAGAATTAACTCTAAGTACTTCATATTTTATGGTACTAATAGTTTGAGTTTTTTAATGTTATTATAATTAGTACAGAATTGGAAATAACAATTTCCAATTGTTAGTTGCTTATATGAAGAAGTATAACTGATTTTTGTATATTGGTCTTGTATTCCACAACCTTGCTAAACTCATGTATTAGTTCTGCTTGCTTTTTTTGTATATTCCATTGGATATTCTATGTAGGTGATCAGGTTTCCTGCTCATAAAGACAGTTTTACTTCTTCCTTCCCAGTCTTGATGATTTTTTTTTCCTTGCCTTATTACACTGGCTAGAATCACCAGTGCAATGCTTAATAGTAAGAGGAAGCATTCTTTCCTTATTCTGATGTTTAGGGGAAAAGCACCTTGTCTTTCACCACTGGAGTATGATACTGGCTCTAGGTTTCCATAGATGACTTTTTTTAGGTTGATGAAGTTCCCTTTTGTTCTTAGGTTGCTGAGAGTTTTTATCAGGAATAGATTTAGACTTTGACAATACATTTTCTGCACTTATTGAGATGATCGTATAGTTTTTCTTTTCTAGTTCATTAATATGGTAAATTGTACTGATAGAATTTTTTTTTATTTACTTGACAGAGGGAGAGAGATCACAAGTAGGCAGAGAGGCAGACAGAAAGAGGAGGAAGCAGGCTCTCCGCTGAGCAGGGAACCCAATGCGGTACTCCATCCCAGGACCCTGAGATCACGACCTGAGCTGAAGGCAGAGGCTTTAACCCACTGAGCCACCAGGCACCCTATTGATAGAATTTTAAACATTAAATCAACCTTCTTGTATTCCTAGGACAACCACTTGAACATGAGATCTATATCTATATATTGATACATATTTCTATACCTATAGATATTATATTATACATTTATATTTATTAATATATTTTATGAAGAACTTTTATATTCCTTATTATCATGTTACTATCTGTAGAATCTATATTGATGCCACTTCACTCATTCATGATGTTGGTGATTTATGTCTTCTGCCTGTTTTCCCAGTCACTCTGGCTAGAGGTTTATCAGTTTTATTGCTCTTCTCAAAGAACCAGTGTTTGGTTTCAGTGATTTTTCTCTATTATGTTTCTGTTTTCTATTTCATTTATTTTTGTTCTAATCTTTACTTCCTTTCTTCTGGTTATATTGAGTTTAACTTCTCTTTCTTGTTTTGTTTTTGTTTTTGTTTGTTTATTTAGCTGGTAGCTGAGTCTATTGATTTGGACCTTTCTTTTCTGATATAGGCATTTAGTGCTATTAATTTCCCCTCTATCCATCCCACAAATTTAGTGGCATCCCACAAATTTTATATGTTGTATTTTTGTTTTCATTCAATTAAAAATATTTTTCAATTTCTGTTTTGACTTCTTCTTTAGATGCTATGTTATTTATAAGTGAATTATTTATTTTCCAAATATTTAGAGATTTTACAGAAAATATTGATTTCTAATTTAATTCCATAGTGGACAGGAACTTTTTTTTTTAGATTGTATTTATTTATTTATTTATTTATTTATTTATTTATTTATTTGAAAGGGAGAGAGAGAGTAGCGGGGGGGAGCAGAGGGAGAGGGAAAAGCAGACTCCGTGATGAGTGTGGAGTCTGACACAGGGCTCGATCCCACCACCCTGAGATCACAACCTGAGCCCAAACCAAGAGTTGGATGCTTAACTAACTGAGCCACCCAGGCACCCCAGGAACATATTTTTATATTACTGGAATGCCTTTAAATTTGTTGGAAATTAAAATATGACCCAGAAGAGGTATGTTTTATAAATGTTCCATATCTAGTTGGGAAAAAAAAAGATGTATTCTGCTATTATTGGGTGGAGTGTCCTATAAATATCAATTAAGTCATGTTGGTCAATAGCATTGTTAAAATCATCTATGACTTTGGTTATTTTCTGTCTAATTCAGTTAATAATTGAGAGAGGAGTATTGAAATTTCTCATTATAATTGTGGTTTTGTCTGTGGTTTCTTGCAGTAATACCCATTTGGGCTTCAAATTAGAAGCTCTATTACTCAGTTTATAAACATTTAGAAGTGTTATGTCTGTTTCTTGAATTGCTCCTTTAACATTGTAATGTGATCCTTTTAACATCCAGGAATATTCTTTGCTCTGAAATCTACTGTCTGGCATTCATCTAGCCACTTTGGCATTCTTTTGACTAGTGTTGCTTGGTATGACGTCTACTTTTAATCCATTTGTGCTTCACATTTAAAATACATTTACTTAGTAAGCCACATATACTTCCATCTAGCATTTTAATCCAGTCTGACACTCTTTGCCTTTTAATTGGGGGCATTTAAACCATTTTCACATAGTACAAGTACTGATATGGTTAGATTTAAATCATTGTGCTTTTTGTTTTCTGTTTATTCCATCTGTTCTTTCTTCTTCCTTTCATTTTTCTCTGCCCCCCTTGATTAAATGAGTAGATTTTATTATTCTAGTTTTTCTCCTTTGTTGACTTATTAGCTGTAATTGTGATTGGTTGTTTTAGTAGTTGCTTTAGGTTTTATAGCATACATCTTTAACTTATCACATTCTATCCTCAAGTGATGTACCTCTTCATCTACACTATAAAAACCTTATCATAGTATACTCCTATTACTCCCCTCCCAGTCCTTATGCCCTTGCCCTATATTTTACTTATGTATATGTTATAAACCCTGGAGTACTTGTTATTTAACCAGTCAGTAACATTTCAAAGAGAGTTAAATAATAAGAAAAAATTTTTTGCATATTTGCCCATGTAGTTACAAATTTTAGTTCTCATCATTTCTTTCTGTTGATCCATATTTTTGTCTGGTATGATTATTCTTCTGCCTGAAGGACTTCTACATTTCTTCTGGTGTAGATATGCTGGTGATTAATTTTTTCAGCTTGTGTATGTCTGAAAACATCTACTTCATCTTTTGGGGGGGAACCCAACACAAGGCTCCATCTCGTGACTCTGAGATCATGACCCGCGCCGAAATCAAGAATAGGATGTTTCCTACGTAGCTAAGTCACCCAGTTGCCCCCAGCTATTTTATATTTTACCTTCTTGGAATCTGAATGTTTTTATATTCCTGTAAATGTTCCTGAATTTTGTTTTGGGTCACAGTTATTTTGAAATAACTTAAAATAAGAAAGGGAAAAAGGAGTAGACAGTGTATGCAAAGGAGTAATTAAAAAGATTGGCTGTGGGATGTAAGCTGGGTAAGGAGGGAAGTTAAACATTATGGAAGAGAGTTAGGGACATGGTGATGGGACTAGCAGATTGTTGGGTAGGGACACTGAAGAATGGTTGGGATTAGAGTACCTTCTGGAAGGGATGAGCTATGAAAGGGCTGGTCAGAGAGTAGGTCAGGGTTTCAGTTACTCAAAAAGATGAAGAACAAATAGGCCATACACTGGAGTCAATCTGTGAACTGCATGTTACTGACCTGCAATGAGGTGAGTTCAGAAATTGAAAGGGAATGTTTAAGGAACACTACTGTGATATCCAAGCATATCATCTTGTGAACTTGTGTTTAGAATGTCTTGGCTTTTAAAATCTCATTTGCCTATTAATTTTTACTCTATTTTATGAAACTGTCAGTCTGCAACAGATTGGATATAAACAACAACAACAAAAAATCTGGTCCTTCTCCACACCTAAAGTACTGCTCTAGATGATCATCCTTCTCCACACCTAAAGTACTGCTCTAGATGATCTGAGAAGGGGGGAGGGCAAGGTCATTGGAAGAGAAGAGTTGGAAGGACCAGCTCCTTGAACATAGAAGTCACCATCGCCCATTGCCTTCCAAGATAGAAGGCCTCCTGATTGCAGAGCTCCAGAGGGCACTCTCGTTGTCGACTATGTGTACACCACAAATCCAGAACACAGTGTGAATGGTGCTCTGTGAGTGTTCAAGAAAGTGGCCATTGTTATCTCCATTTTACAGATGGGAAAGCAAACTCCAAGTTCACACAGCCAGTCAAGGAAGGAACCAAAATTTGAACCTAGGTGTGCCTGTCACACCAAAGCTGGACTCTGTTCTATATACCACTCTTTGTTGCATGCTTATGGTTATGGGGACAGCATAGCCATAAGCCTCATGAGAACTAGGAAAAAATGCTTTCTGGGAATGTGTTGTGGTCCACATGGCCAAGCAGTGCATTTCAGTTTCTTTTAGAATCACTCTTGTTACATCTGCTGTGGTAATCCATAGCTGGTTGCTGCCTGGACCCCATCTCTCCATTTGTCTTTGTTGAACCTAGAAGCTGAAGTGCCTCAGGAATCCAATATCCATCACAGGATTTCCTATACTTTCTGTTAATGTGCTTTAGTAATTACTTATGTATTAGAAACATTTTCTAAATAACAGTTTATGGAATGGTAAGATTATGAGTAATTTTAACACTTTTCTCTTTTTCCCAAAATCTGTGAAATGCGTACATTACTTTTATGATTTGAAAAAGTCAAGTATAGATCTATATTTTAAACCAGATTGTTCATGTAGAAACTCTCTACGACTCTTAGGTCTCTGATGAGGGCTGAACAGGCCTGGTTTCCCACCAAGCCCGCGTCCCACTTGCGTGGGAGGCCTCGGCGTTTCCATAAAAGTTGGTATTGGCCGTGTCCCATTCTATACAGGTGCATGGAGTTTTTGAGGAAGTAATGTAAAAACAAAGTAAGCATTAATCTCTTGGGGCTTTCCTGGTTTCCTCCATTCCTTGTCTCTCCAGTAGGTCTAAGCAAATATAACAATAGAATTACTTTACAAAGTTTGTCCAAGTGTGACAAGATGACAGGTTCTTCTGGAAAGCCCTCCCTGGAGCTCTAAGTCTCTATGTTCACACAGCACATAGGAGACAGCTTCAGAATTATGGGTTTATGTGTCCGCATGTCCTGTTAGGCTGCCATCAAAAAGGCACGGCCTATGGCCCAGCACAGGGCCTGTCGCATAGTAGGTGCTCAGTAACAATGAGTTGAATGAATGAATGGGCAACCAATGCTCAGTCTGCATAGATATTTTCATGGTGATGTGTTCAATCTTTTCTACCTTAAGAAATTCACTAGTACTAATGTTTATTAGTGTACATGGGGAGAACTTTTGGACTTACCAAAGTAAGACTTACTTTTGTATTCAAACATATGGCTTTTCACTCTGGGAAGATGTAGAAGAAATAAAGAACCCACCAAGGTAAGCAAATATAACTGGACAGGATAGGATATGCTCACTCAGTTTGGTCTTAAATAATAATCAAGATAGAAAAGAAGAGCACAATTTTATTTTTTGAAAAATAGCACTGCAAATCAGTTTTGATGTGGAGAGAGGAATCATTAAAACACTTTAATATGGTAAAATGCTAATCATCACAATTATTAATTAAAAGTAACTTAAAATCTTTCATTGGCTTTATAAGCACAACTAGAATTTTTGAATATGTGTTATTAATTATTGTTGTTAATCAGGTTTAAAACCTGACCCTCTTTTAGGAGACTAAATGTCAGGATGGGTGAATTTTAAAATGTGCCTAAAATGAGGACTACCACATGAAAGTTGGCTTCTTTTTCTTCCATCTTGCCAAATCGTTCATTTCGTCAATAAGAAATGCAACTGACATGCCAGGCAAGATAGATATATGCTAAGTTTCAAATAATTTCTTTTTATAAATTTGCATTCCGGTCGGGGAATACTTTGATCTCAATACGTTGATGTTAAGAGTCTAGACTCATTGTAATGACTACGGTAAAAATAAGATATTTTTCCCTGGTTCACCTACAAAAAACTGTAAAGAGTGGCACAAGCTTAACTATTGTATCCAAATAGAGAATTCTTCCTCTTCTAGATTTGAAGACTAAATAAAATATAGAGCAGACAGTTCCATCCCTAGTTTTTTTATTATACCTTTTGAAATAATTTGTATATACCTTTTAAATAATTTCAAGTGCCACAAAAAATAATGTTAATAGCTCAAAATCAAAAGTTAAAAAAAACCTAAGTATAATTTTTTAAAATCTTTTTCTCCTCAAGCGTTTTACGATGGGATAATGAGACAGATGTCTCTCAACTGGAAGGACATTTTGACATTGTTATGTGTGCTGACTGGTAAGTACATAAAAATCATAAAACTCCTGTTAGGAAAAATAGCTTTGCTGGAGTAATTGGGCTGTGCTGCTTTGCTGACGGCTAAGCAAAGTCAACAAATGAAGCACAAAGCCACCTTAACCTCAACAAATTAATATTCATCTCCATGTGACAGTTATAAGGTAGTCTTCTATCACACAGTAACTTCTACCACATTATTTCCCAAAGATTGATTTTGAGAAGCATTTCCATTTTCTGGAATTGCCTCTGTTTCATGCTTGATGTATCAGTAAATGGACGACTTAGGCAAATTGCAAATAATTATGGCTCGGAGAGGAATAGTCTGGAGAAAAAGGAGTTTATCAACACAAACAGCTCAATTAGCTTACTTCTTAGGAGAGATCTGACTATTGATATAAGGGAATATATGTATATGTGTGTACACACACATATGTGCCCCGACAAATAAACATATTTGTGCAATATCTTTGGGGAATATCTTTTCTTAAAATGTATGTTTGCTATCTAAATTTTCAGTGTCTTCAATTAAGATATTTAATTATACACAAAACAGGAATTATAACATTACAGTTTATTGTTATGCAAATAACATTAAAATCTCTGTCAGGTGCCTGCTTTTAAAAATAATTTACATTAGATATTTTGTCTTCTCATTTGGCTCAGTCTACTTACTGTTAATGAAGTCTGATCCTAAGTTACAGATAAATATGTATCAAACCTTAATAGTTATTTCAAATAATCTTAGGTATTTTCTTCATGCATGTTGACTAATAACTATTCCAGCATAAGGAAACATTGATAGTTCAAAAGTATTTTTTCTGTTAAGAGTAAGATCTTATTTGTAGTTTCATTATGTTTTAACAACACTTGAGATTTGAAAACACAAGTTGAGATTCTGAAGAAGTTCTACTGTATTGATCAACCCAATTATAAGATCCAGAATCTGGAGAAGACTTTCCCTAGAGGGGAGTTAAATGAAATTTTCAGGCAGTCATTATTACTACTATTTTAAATAAGGCTTTCAAGAGGTAACTCTTCTATGTAAGTCATTGGAATCAGGTTTGCTTTCTTTTTTTCTTCTGAAAACACTTCTCTGTGGAAAAATAAGTATTCTGTTGTATTTCTAGCTGAGATTTCCTAGCTTCCCATGGCCCTTTCAGTGTCTTTATACCCAATTTCAGAAAAACCTTGTTCCAAAAGAGGGAGAAACAGATTTTGGACTAATCAATGATATTGTGCCGAATGTTACATCCCTCATCTAATCAAAAATAAGGAGCTAAAACCTCACCATATGATTTGAGCAAGTAATTTAGTAAATGCCTCTCCTCACCAAATATGAGAAAGGATCCTCCAGGTTTCATTGCACAGATGAAGATAAGGCTGGGAGAATTAGATCAGATTAAGCATGAAAGTCAGATCAGAGAGCAGCAGAAAGAGGGAAGGAGGGCAGCATCTTCTTGGAGGTTTAAGTGAGGGTCGCACGCATGGGCTCCAGATATGTGGAGAAAGTCAGGTCTGGCCAGGAGATTTCGAATTAAATGTGTCCTTCACATAAATATCGGGACAGCCTGGCTTTGTCAGACCTTGTGTTATGGACACTCACACCATGTCATCCTATTTGTACCAGAGAGACAAGCAGAGGAAGTAAGATTTAAGCTCTTTTCTGATTAATGTTCTCAGTTAGGTTAAAAATAGCCATACAACATGTTTGAGAAATAGTCCTTTTTCCCTAGCGAACAACAGGGTCACGTACAACTGATATACATAATGCATATTCAGTGAAGGCTTTCATTACAAATACATAACGTAGTACAGTTAGATGTACACACACACACACACACACATACACACACACATCTGGTAGCTAGGTGAGAATTTACAGATTCAAATGAACTAAGTACGCCAAGTTTTATTTTATAAATGGCTTTCCTATGCATGAGATGTTAAGTTGGGTTTTTTCCCCCCCTGGTGTCGTAAGTGCCAGAATGTCAGCCTGTTTATAATTTCCCATTTGTAAATGTGAAACATTAAGCTACTCTCACTGCAATGCTGATATTATTTCCAAAAGAAATGCTTTGGTAATGGTCTCTCTTCATATTCACAGGGATGGGTAAGCTGCTTAGAAACTTAGAAAACACAGTGATATTTATAATACGCATGTCGTGCACATAGCAGTGAAGCTCAGGCTCTGGGAGCTCTTTATGTCCTGTTGGTTTGGTGTTTCTCTGTGAGTTATTATGTGGGTGCTGCCTCTAGAAGACCATGCTGCATTTTAGTTTTTACAGTGTCACAGAGGAAGGAAAAACAAAACAAAACAAAACCTCTCTTTAGACACTACCTCCAAGATGAAACCTGAAATCCTCAGTGGCAGAATTAGGTGCCACACATAACTCATGATCACACTGTCTCACACCACCCTTCGGTTATTGTCAGTCAATGAGATCTGGATTAGGCCGTAGGAATATGAAGCAAGAGTTGGAGTTCAAATATTAGGTACATGGATTAAATTCCTTATTGAAGCATTTCCAGCAAGGGTGGCATTGTCTGATTCCCTGAATAGCTAACCAGTGGTCCTGCTTGATCCCATTTACATGAAAACAAGCTCTATTCACAAACCTATTCCAAACCCACATTGTGGTTCAAGTAAAATGCATATGATTACGAGAGGGTGATATGTTTATGTTTTTAAATCATTCATATATTCATATATTTA
Source organism: Ailurus styani (assembly GCA_002007465.1). Classification (NCBI taxonomy): domain Eukaryota; kingdom Metazoa; phylum Chordata; class Mammalia; order Carnivora; family Ailuridae; genus Ailurus; species Ailurus styani. The sequence goes on from LNAC01000096.1 coordinate 1,786,891, forward strand.
CATTCAAACATTCATAAGCCCGTGGGTTATGGGGGAAATAACTTATTTCCCAGAAGAGACAGGCTCCTTAGTTCACATTTACATTTAGGAGTTCCACCAGATTATAAAATAAAGAGGCGAGCTGCGAAAGCTAGTCATTATTTCACCATTCAGCATTTTTGACAATGAAATATAGTTTCATGGTTCAATAGTTCCTAAATAACTTGTAAAATGTCAACTTTGAAATAAACAGAAGGAAAAAATCGAGGTACAGCCACACCTGCAAAAAGATGCTGTTGACAAACATCATAATATTAGAATATTTAACCACAGGTGTAGAAAAAAAACAGCCCATTTAAGTTCCTTGGTTGACTTACTTAACATCGAATTTCATATAAGAGTTCCTTTCTGTTGGAATGCAGTCCAGCCCTGTCCTTGCTGAGTTTAGAATAGCAAGTGATTGTTAATTTTCAGCCTGCTTTTCCAGACTCCTGTTCAATCATGATAATCTAAGAGTCTGGAAGTAAGATGTTTGTGTGTGTGTGTGTGTGTGTGTGTGTGTGTGTGTGTGTGTGTGTGTGTGTGTGTATCCAAGGAACGTTTTCAGTGAGTGTTTGATGGCTTTCCAGTGTATTGTAGCTCTGCAAAAATAAACATGATTCTGTACATTTGGATTCTCTAAAGGCTTGGAAAGCAAGTCTGAAATGCCACCCATGGCCGGACGCATTGAGCTACATCACGTTGGCATGCACAGGCTGAGACTTTGCGGAGAAATGGGGGAAGGTTACACCACCTCCCTGGCTCTCTTAGCATTTTTGGACTAACTACGTACCATGGATCGTTTCTCTTTCCTATTGTTCTAAATGATGAAAGAAGTTTGGTTTTTAAGGTATTCTTCCGGAAGGAATTTTTTTTTTCTTAAAACAATCTCTAGAATTTCTTTGTTTTCTTCCAGATACTATGATCATGGATAGCTCTAGACCACAGTCTTTATACCTGAAAAACTCTTTAACACAAAGGCAGCCAACCCTTTTACCCCATACCTAAAACTGAGTCCCACAGAAGATAAACAAGCTGCTGAATATCTGGCACCCTAAGTGGTAGCCCCAAGGGAGACCAGACCCCCATCGGTCCCAGCTCCACAGCAATCAGTTGATAAATACTGATAGAGGCCATTTTTCTGCTGCAAGTTAAATCTAAAACAGTGAATTTAACTTAGCACATTTCACCTTCAGGATGACATAGAGGCCTCCTTTCTGTGGATACTGGCCGAGAAATGCCCGCTTGTTGCCTACACTAATTAATTTCTCTACGAGTGGAGTGGTAGATGCTCTGAGCTCTGCGTAGCACTCTGACTGATTCTAAGGGAGGCAGTGAAAATGGCCCAGCACCTTTCCTTTGTCATGAAATCTGCGATTCAGATCCATGGAACAAAGCGAGAGTTGATGTCACAAGTGCATTATATAGAGAGGTGTGTGTGTTTTAATAGCCAAACCGGACTGACTGTCGATGTATTTTGATCAGTAACGGAAGGGAGAGTTGAAATGGTATCTCCATTCCAATCAGTGACCCCCTCAGCCTTTTTAAAATAGATCCACTTAAGCTACTGTTGTTCTGTGAGCCCATTAGGACTTACTTAAGGGGTGAATTTTCAGGAGATTAGGTATCACTCCCACTAAAGCACACTGAAATTGCTCATATGACATATCCTACTAAGCATTATAAATTCTGCATCAGAGCTAAGTAGAAAGGTGAGCTTGCTGAAAATAAAGACTTATTAAAGAACTCTAAGAATTACTTTTGGGAAATTTGATTTGGAAGGATGGAGTGGACAAGATCACCATTCAAATAACTGTGTTTGGAATAGGTGCTTGGGTGTTAAGTCACATTCTCCAGTGAGCTGCAATGTTAAGATCTTTGTCGCATCACCAATATTGAATGAAAATAGTACTGTATCAGGTTATGCTTTAAACTCAGTTTTTTAGGGGCTGATTATTTCTGACAACCTTACCAGCTCCTAGGACGCACAGGTTTAAACTGAAGAGTGGTCTTTTGCTTAACGTTATGTATTCCGACGAACCAGGTCCCCAGTGGACCTGACTAACTGACAGAGATATTTTCCTAGTGATAGTCTTCTTAAAAAACAAAACCAGAGGGGTGCCTGGCTGGCTCAATCAGTGCAGCATCAACTCTTGATCTCAGGATTGTGAGTTCAAGTCCCATGTTGGGTGTAGAGATTACTTAAAAATAAAATGTTAAAAAAAAAAAGCAGAATGCTTAATTATTAAAACTGAAGATATTATCACCCCACTAAAAAGTGAGGTATATAGTCCTGAAAACTTTAAAAAACACTTAGATGGAATTTGATTCCTTTCTTACCAACCCTTAATGACTGTTAATCACTGATTCATATGACTTACTGGCAAATTTTTGTAGCATTTGAATTAGGTATATTCTACACTCTAGGATTTAAGTATTGTTTAATGGAATGGTGAGAAAATTTCCCCCTGGCGCATGCATCATCAGGTTATCCTGACTGATAGATGGAGTGGGATAAGGTTCCCATTCTAGACATGATTTCTAGCCCCTCTTAAAAGGATTCTTTTTCCATTGCTCAAAGCATTCTTTATAGAAGAACCTTCTACTGAACATGCCGTGGTGAAACCCAAGCACTGATTCTTGGCAACTTCTCATAAACTTTACTCCCCACTCCTCAAGCACTGATTCTTGGCAACTTCTCATAAACTTTACTCCCCACTCCTCATTCTCAAATGAGAGAGTTGGAAGACAATCTAATTAGTGAGACAGCTTCCCTAAGCATTGATTCTTCCTCAACAGTCAAGGAGTGTGTACACCCTGTTTTAGGGTCATTGAAACCAACACCCTACATAGACTGCTCGATTTCAAGGACCATGTTGACCCGCTAGTCAGGCAGTAAGAAGACACTTATGGTGTACCTTCTAGGTATGCATGCTCTGCTAGAACTTGCAGTGCATAGGTGACTGGAGACTAGAAGCTCTTTGAGGATGGGAACCTCGTTTTTTTTCCAAGCTTGTCTCCAGTGCCCAAAACAGCCCATAGCATGTAGTAGGTGTTCCACAAATATGTGTCAGCTTGTATATATGATTGATGTGATGCCCACCAGAGCTGCATAAGTGGGCCTTTAATGACCAGGAAACTGAGGCCAAAGGTCAGAGTCGGAGTGCTGTTAAACCCTGCCTGCAGTGTGACTCCACACAGCAGCCCTCACTGACAGCTCATAGCCCCTCTTAGCTCAGAGAAGGATGAGGCAGGGCCCTAGAGTAAGGGGTACTTACTCATGCTTTGTGAGGAGCAGGGAGACTAAGTCAGAGGGGCCCACAGCAAACTGCAGCATTAGAAATGGGAGTAGGGGGGCTCCATGTAAACCCCTCATGGGATGGCTGATGCCCAAGGCTGCTCAATGCTCTGGCCTGCAAGTCCCAGATAAGGGAAATCTGCCCCAAGCTTCCAAGATGAGGCCTGGTGAAGACAGGCTCAGACAGACCCACCAGAGGGGTGACAGAGCACTAACAGAAATTCTCAAAAGACCAGAGGAGAAAGATGAAAAATCACAGTGAACTGGGAAAAAAATTAACATGAAGGTTAAGGGAGAGAAAAACTCAGAGTTGCCATGGTCTCTGTGATACCTAGCCCAAATCTGGTCTTTGTTCTTGGAACTGTTTACTCCTGCGTCACTGGTTGAGTCTGACCTCAGTGCTGCTCCTGGTCACTAAAAACCATCACCCCTTGAGATCTGTTCCATGATTTGGGCATCATGGGACTGGTGCTTGTTTCTGGAGGGTGACCTCACAGTACCCTCAGGGGACCGATGGCCCAGGTCTACAGAAACTGGGCTCTGGTGATGGAAAGTGTTTCATCTCAACTAGATGAGTCCCCCAAACGGCAGCTTAGACGTTGTCCCTTTAACATTAACACATGGCCCAGTCATGTGTGAATCCTGGCCAACTGCATGTTGATGATTTTGCTTTGGTTGGATAATACTGACCACAATCTTTGTTTCTTCCAGTGAGACACTTGAATGGAAGGAAACAATCTCTCCCCTTTGGTGTTGAGTAAACATGTGTAATTAGCCTTGTACTTACCTCCATTAGTATCATTAGACTTGGAAACCCAGTTTAATCTGGATTCTCCTCTCTTCTCAATGTCAGCCTGTTTCTGGACCAGTACAGAGCCAGCCTTGTTGATGCAATAAAGAGATTACTCCAGGCCAGAGTAAGTATGTTTCTATTTTCTCCTGAACACTGGCTTCAGAATAATTAGTCTGTGCACAAAGATGGAGAGAGTAATGGAATGGCAGGATTAATGTCATGTAATACTTTAATACTTATTATGTCCAACTTCAATTGGGTCTTCTGATCTATCAGATTCTTTCCTAATCATAACTAGGAAACTTCTTACCCTTGGCCTTCTGATAAGGAACACAGTGGGTAGTAAAATAAATGAAACCGCTTCAAAGATAGTGTGAGATTATTTTTATCAAAGAATTTCTCAAGTCTTTTCCTTTGATAACAATATCTTCATATTAAAGTAGAAGTATGATATTGAAAGTTTTCTGTTGACTTCTGTCATTTTAAATCCCTTCAATGGTAACCTTTGTCATTGGGTATTTATTTATTGCAAAAAAATATTTTTTTCTTTTTCTTTCTGTTTATATCAAAGAAAAAGGACTTCAGATGAATCTATATATTAAAAGTTCTTTGCTTTAAAAGGAAGCCATTATTTACATATTATAAACATTAGGTCACAGTGAAGCTAAGCATGGCATAAAATATTGTGCACATTTTTATATTTATATATCCATTTATGCCTGTGAGTAAATTACAGAGTTTGTAGCCACTCTTATTTTGTTGGGCTGTTACACTAAGCTAGGAGGTCCTGCAGCCTAACCGGAGAGTTAATATACATCTATTTAAAGTAAGAAAATGAGTTTAAAGCTCATGCGTTTAAAAAAAAACAAACCTTATAAGTATGTAAGACTCTTGCTGTGCCATAGGAATTTAAAATAGGTTAACAATGTTAATGCAGTCTGAGACAGGAACTCATATTTATCTGAGAAAGGACTGCGGTGTGTGAGTGTGTGGGGAAAGTATTTTCTGAAGTTTTGTTTCGAAAGTCTTTTTTCAGAAGGTTTGCTCTAGTCTTCTGACCTCAATGAGACTTAGAGACTAATACCTTTCAATCTTTCTTTTATATCTTTTTCACATTGAAGGTTCCCAGAGCAATTTGATAATCGTCCTTTGCCTTACACTGTTGCTTTTTATTTTGTTATCTCTGTATAGCTCAGAAACTTTAAATAGGCCTCTCAGAGGAGTAACCACCGCTTGGTAAGTGGTAATCAATTAAATTAAATTGGCCTTCTCAATTCCCCCTGTGAGGTGGGGAGCAGGTCTTGAGGCAAGGAAGGGGCATGCTCCAAGCTATTGATGGCTGCAGCCATGGTTGAGTGAACAGCCCAAGTTGAGGGTAGAAGAAGGAATTGGGGGCCTCTTTATCCCCCCGTTAGCCTTGGGTGATTCTTGTGAGCATTTGCAAGGTCAGGATTTTCAGAGAGGGCACGGAGGTTCTTGGATGTAAAGGCCTCTGTGAAAAATGTATCGTGCATAAATACAACGCTTTCAAGGACTCCCAGATCTCACGGTGCACAAACAGTACTTCACCAACACCCTCCAAAGCCTATTTGTGGCAAATACTCCATTTTGCAGAGATTTGCATGGTTTGCCTAGGATCTCTTATAAATCTTTCGAATAATTTACAATAGAGAACTGTCCAGGCTGTGAACAGTCCTGAGTGCAAATCGGACTGGAATCTCTAGCAGCTCCCCTGTGTCCTTTATTAAACCGCGAACTTTGCCTGAAGTGTTGTCGCACGTGGCTGCCCTCCTGGTGACAGCTGATACACCCGTAGCTTGGAGAAGGATGCTGGGGTAGGTGGCTGCTTATTCTGTGTGAGGAGCAGGGAGGCCAGATGAGAAAGGCCTGCCCAAACTGCAGCATTCAAAATGAGAGCAGGGGCCCTCGCTTGGGCCCCTTGGGGGCTGGCTGATGCACAAGGCTACTGGGGAGTCTAGCCTGAGGTGTCAGAGAGCCGCCTTCTCTTACGAGAAGAACCCCAAGCTGCGAGTCGCGCGTGGATATCCTGAACTGACTGCTCAGGACTCTCAGGCCACTGGCTCTTCCAGGGCCTTCACCAGGCGGGCCATAGAAGGGTCACATAGACTTGGGAGTGACCACCGGCAGCTCTGTCTCCCGCGCCAGTGGACCAGAAGGGTTCCCAGAGCTGGGGGTAACCAGAGCAAAAACTGAACCCTTCCCCTTCTGAGCTCTCAGGACTGGCTCTTCTGCCTCCAGAGGCTCTCCCCCTGCTAGTGTATGCGTTGTGGGAATCACAGTCAAAACTAAGGTAACATTAAAGGTTTATCCCGTTACATGTAGACCTGCTTTTAACATTCTCTTGAGTCCAACACGACTCCTCCGTGGTCTGTGGCCCTCCTGCTGTAGGTGCCTTAGGAGGCCCACAAAGAAACAGCTTCAGGGGTGACACTGGTGGCTCCTGAGTTCTTGGTAATTCAAGGCTCAGCGAGTTCAGTGGGAGAGACAGCATGTTCTCCGGGTGCTCTGGAAAGCCAGCACGTCGGCCAAATGCTGCAGGTTCGCAGGAGGGCCCCAGTGTGTGCAGGTAGTGTGGAGGGTGGGAAGAGTGAGGTATCCGCACACAAAACCCAAGTCTGCTCTCACTAGCAAGGCTCTCTGTAGCTTCGTTACATCAGGTGAGGGAGGAAAAAGTCTTACCTCTGGGCTGATATAAAATAGTTACCGATGTGAATGCCTAGCACAGAGCCTGGCACACAAGCTGAGCTCCAGAATGAAAACTGCTTCTTTTTTATCACTGCCTTAGCTTGTCAGGGTAATCCACATGAGACACTGGTCCAAAGGGACCTTGGCCTGGCTGACAGGAGGGACGAAGTCCCAAATTAGCACTAGCAGGCTCTGGAACTGCCTCTCTCACCCTGTTTTCTCCTAAGTCCTCCTTACGGAGGAAAGGTGTGCTTGGACCCTGGAGTCCAAGAGCTTAAGTTCAGATCTGGGCTCTGCCATTTACTGGGTTCCCCATCTGTAAAATGCAGAGGGAACAAGCTGATGCATTGGACAGCTTTAGCACATGACTCGCTCTGAATCTGTTAGCTCTTGGTACCTTGAAGAAGACCCAGAGAGAATTTCTGACTGTGGGGTGTACAGAATACAGGGAGCATCTTCCTTGCAGAAATGCTGGGGGGGTGGGCGGCGGCGGATACACTTTTCTCTAGACACGGACTTTGGTGACTTCTGCACACACTTGGGGATGCTGCTTGTCCCCTGCCCCCATGTTCTGCAGGCCTGCATCAGCCCCCTCATTGGTCCCAGGGGGACTGTCTACCTAGATGGAGAGGACACTTTATACTGCAGACAGAGCAAGCAGGGAGAGATTACTGCTAAAGGGGAGAATAAGAGGTTTCAGGTGTCGAGCTGGGGGAAGAAACAAATCTGTCATTTTGGGGTGTGTGGTTCCTTGATGTCTAGCTCAGGCAAATCAACAGTCTGGAGTTCTACAACCCAGTCGCAAAAATAGTAGATGGAGAGGAGTTTTCCTGCTTTTCCTTTTTGTAGCAGAATCATGAGTGAGGGGACAGACCCTGGAGAAAGCCGAGCCAGTAAGGTGGGCTCCTGGCCTGGCTTGGATCCTCAGCCACATGGGCACCTGTGGCAGCAAAGTTACTACAGGAAGCACCAGATTTCAACAGGAAGTGTTTGCCGCTGGCCCCAAATGGAAACTTTCCTCAACTTGTTGATTGAGAGTAGCTGTGAAACTCTTGACTCCTGCCAGACTACTTACAAGGAACTCTCTAGCAAACTCAAAAAGGCAAAAAGAAAATAGGTAATAAAAAGGAATGAAGTCAGCAAAATTTACTTATTCCAAGAAGCAATGTTTCCCCATCCCTCTACCCCCGGTCCCCCCCAACCTTTTTTCCTCCCGTGAGTGGCTCCATGTTGCTGGTGATTGACAGGTGACCCCCTGCTGTTGTGTTCTTTAAAGAACATCAGCAGTGTCTGATATCAGAGGGCCAGAATGTAATTTAAAATACAGCCACGGCAACCTGCAAGTTGAACTTTAGCCTGGAAATGACAACCAACAAATGGTATCCACTAATATTCCTCTGAAATGGCTTTCGGTGCAGAGAAGGACACCAAACCAGCTAGACAGTGTGAATTTACTCTGAGACATAAAGAGATGGATGGAGACGCAGTGCTGACAGCTCCCCAGCTAGTTGCTGCAAACCAGTTGTCAAGTATTCAAAAATATCACCTTGGAATTCATTTAGCTTTTAGAAACTGGCCTGAACTAACTGCCACATTCCTGGTGCCTCACCTATATGCAAGGAGGGCTATAAATGTAAACCGTGGGTTCTGGTTTTAGAAGAGCAGAGAGATGTCCTCCTTTTTTTTTTTTTTTAATCCGACATCTGCACACATATCTGTACAAACCTCTGTTTTGGCTTATGTCAGGGAAATGACCTGTGAGTGTGGGCTCAGGGTAGTGAGCTGAGATCGTCCTGGAGTGGCCCCTCTGTTCTGTCTGCTCGCTGGGTCAGAGGCCCCCACAAACCTCCCCTCCTTGTTCTTGGTGAGAATCTGCATCCAGCCGTACCTGCCTCTCGCGGTTGTAGACATAGAGAGTCCCCAGATGGTTTTAAGACCCTCAGAGCGGAGGCCTGGCTCTGGAAGTTCTTTCCTGAAATCTGCCCAGGTGCTTCTTCAGCATGGGTGCTACTGAGTCTCTGCCCCCAAAGAATTTAAAATCTGATTCTGATTGTGGAAATGTAATACACACACACACACACACACACACACTGGTGGAATCACAGCAACAGTGCAAGACAGCTTATAACAGCCGAGCCGTGGGTCATAGTGTGGTGCTGTTGTTATTTGTTTTGGCAATCTTTCTAATTTATACCTTCAATAGAATGGGAGATACTCAAGGGTTTGGACTCTGTCTTGATGCGACAAGCATTTGTTGAACAACTACTCACTATCTGGCACTGTGCTGGGAAGGTGAGATACGGGTATAAATGTGGATCATGGCCACCAGGAGAAATCTCCATTTAGTAGGGCTGTTAGGGCCTGAGCTACCAGGAATTACAACACAAGGTGATGGGTACACCAGAAAGAGTGACTGCCTGCCTGAGAAAGATTTCTCTACAGGCAGTGGCATTTGACTTTGACTGCCTGAGGAAGGCCTGCCTGAGGAAGATTTCTCTAGAAGCAGTGGCATTTGACTTTTGTGTTGAATAGTAAGAAGGGCCTTCTAAGCTTCATGGAAGGGGCCTAGAAGGTAGCGTCCCTGGTGGAGGAAACGGCACTCACAGGTACAGAGCACTCACGGGTACAGAGCGTGAAAAAGCAGTTTATGTTTTGGGATCAACAAGAGAAGTTTGCCCTGGCTGGAGTGTGAGAATCTGTGTGGTTTGGGGGTTAGTGTTGGGAGGAACAGGAGATGAGAGGAAAGACTTAGTTTGGGGGACCATTTTATGAAGGGCTGAGGACACTATGTGAAGAGACTGGGCTTTATTATCTGGGTAATAGCCGCTGAAAGTGTTTGAGCAGTGGTATAGTAAGGTGTGGGTTCTAGAAAGATCAGATTGGCCAGCATAGAGGCTGCAGTGGAGTAAAAGAGAGCTTAAAAGCAGCGAAGCTCCTCAGGTCACCATTGTGGACCAACTTGTACATGGAATTGTCCAGTTAGGAGAGTGTGGAGATATGAAAGTAGAGAAGAGGGAACTGAATGGATGTTCACTGAGGAGTTCATTCAGTAGACATTTACTGGGTGCCTCTCAGATACCAGAGGCTGTGCTAGGACCTGGGGATAGAGTAAGATACAGCGTAATCCTGCCCTGAAAGAGCTCACCGTCTAGCATGAGACACAAACAAGCGAGCAGCTACCTGACAGTGTGTTAAGGAGACAGCAGCGGCATGGGCGAGCTGTGGAAGCCGAGAGCAAAAGTGCCTGGCAGGGCCCAGGCACAGCGTAGAGGCCAGGGGTGGTCAGCCGAGGCATCCCGGGACAAAGTGTCTAATCTGAGGTTGGGAGCCAAAGGTACTGAGTTCCACTGTAGACAGAATAGATTAAAATACTTGCAGAACGTCCCCATGGTCCTAGTAGGCACCTGAAAACATGGGTGGGCTCTGGACTTTGGTGAATGCTGGAGGTATGTACTCAGGAGTGTTGATGAATCAGTGAGAGCTGAAGTCATGGACTTTGGTGTAGTTGCCTCGGGGAGAAAAAGCTGGCAGAGCCCTGGGGACCACTGACAATCAGGGGGCAGGTGGAGAAGCCAGGGAAGGGGTTGAGAGAGGCGCAGGGGAGGAGGCAGGCGAAGGCGGCATCTCAGAAACCAGGTAAAGAAAAAATAAACATAAGCTTAAACATATAATTGGTATTTAATAGTTGGTTGCCTGGAAATGAAACAGGAATAAAGGCATTTCACTGGCATAGCGTATTCCTTTTAAAAGAAATCTGAAGCATACTTATTTCTTCCTGAAGTACACACCCTTTAATATATGAGTATAGATTAGTCTAGCAAAATAACAACAACTGAGCTCACGGTGTAAACAATATCATTGCTGTTTAGTGGAACTACTCCTCTCTCCTCTACAGGGATAAATGAATTCTCTCAAATTTCTGCCCATCAGTCAAAATTTTACGTTCAATTGAGTGTTCATTCTGAGTTTAAGATGATTCTATGACTTCAAATGCCTAGAAAGTTGGGCTTTGGTAAATTGAAAATAATTTTTCTAAAGTGATAATTTGAAGTCTATATTTTTTTTTCTTGTTTGGATTTTTGCAGCCTAAATTGTAAGGCGTATTTCTCTGATTGTACCAGTGTCCTGCTCCACGGGGACAATGGGAATTCAAAAGCCAATTCCTTTTGGGGTGGATGCTGGCACTCAGTGGCTGTTTATTGAATGAATGATTGATGTTTGATTGTCCCTCCTAAATATTGATTCACATCTCAGAGGTGTCTGTATTCAATGAAATGAAAAAGAAAGCATTTTAAAACCCATAACTGAGTAATTAGAGATTAAAACTACTGCTCACTCTTTCTCCTTGTTTTGTGGCTACACTATTGTGCACAGAATGCTGCCCTCTGGAATCCCATCAGAGCCACTGACTCTGTAAGAGCTTCTTGCAGAAAACCTTTTCTAAAGAATAAGCAATAAAAGTGGCCTTCGAATTCCTAAAGACCTGCCTTTCTCAAATTATTTCAACATCTGGGTTTAGTTTATTCTCTCAGTGAGTATTGATTGAGAGTCAACTATACGCTAGGCACTGAGAAAATGCAGTGAATAAAACATTAGAAGACCCTGTTGTCATGGGCAGCCAGAGGAGACTGGTGATCACAAACAAGGACGCAATGTGTGTTAGTGGTGATGAGCACGCAGAACGAAAGTAAAGGGGGGAGGGGGAGTGGAGAGTGATGGGGAAGCAGCGGCTGTTCTAGAGGGTGGTTAGGGAAGGACAGGTAAGCTAGAAGAAGACCTAGAGAAGGAGGGATGTCTGGGTGGAGGGGCCTGCCACATGCTTAGCTGGTCCCCCTACAGCTCACCCCAACCAACAAGCGGTTAGGGGGATGGGGGGCATGGACTCATAAAGGTAAACACCAGCCCGGCCAAGAGCCTTGTAGCCCTGTAAACATTATGATACAGAGCTTAGATAATAGCTACTAAAAATCAACTCTTCAATTGTAACTGTAAGACAATTTTTGCAGGTGACTTTAAAGTAAAACAACTTCCATTATTCAAAAATGCAGAATGGCAACCAGCTCTTAGAAATGACTAAAATGACCTACTGATATTCCCTCTTTTTTTTTAAACAGAGACTTTGGCTCCCCTGCTGAGACCATGTATTATATCTAGTTTCACATCAAAATGAATTTTTGCTGCTAAGTTTGAAAAACGCCTGAAAATAGCAATTAATATTGGAAAAGCTGACAGAACCTTAAGTGTAGTGGCATGATTGGTGCCGTTGTAATTATGTGCCTGAGTGTGTACATGTCTATGTAAACACAGTATGAAAACACACTTGATGTCCAGGACACGGTCTTGGTGTGTTTTCTTGCAGGTAAATGAGGGGAAGAGAGGGAGAGAGAGAGAGAGCTGATAAAATCTTCCCAGCACTGTTAAGTGGTGGAGATGTTTCTAGTCTTACATCTACATAACCTTGCTTTTTTAAAAAATTTTATTTATTTATTTGACAGAGAGAGAGAGAGAGCACAAGCAGGCAGAGTAGTTGGCAGAGGGAGAAGCAGGCTCCCTGCTGAGTAAGGAGCCTAATGCGGGGCTTGATCCTAGGACCCTGGGATCACGACCTGAGCCGAAGGCAGTTGCTTAACCAACTGAGCCACCCAGGCGCCCCTACATAACCTTGCTTTTCACATTATTTTCAAATTATTTTCATTTGATCCTTGTGACTTGCTCGGGCTGTGACAGGGGGGTTGGAGGGGACAGACTTTGTTCTTCCCATTTGGTGAGTGAGAAACCTTGATAGGTGAGCTGGGGTGACTGAGGAGATTGAATTATGTCCTCCCCAAGGTCCTTTCTAGCTCCACAGTTCTGTGGGGTTTTTTTTCTTCCTAATTTTCCTGAGGTGGCAGCTGTGTAATGGTAGTGACTTTTTAAGCCCAGAACCCTTTCTGCCACATATTCCTCCTCATATTCTTCAAAGCCTTTGCTGCATGTTTAATCATCTGTAAAATGTAATGTCTACTGCACAAGGTCGTTCAGAAAATGGTTGATGGGATGAAAGGGAGGGCTCGTGAAGCATCTCGCACGGTGGTCGCTATTATTATTATTATTATTATTATTAATTATTATTGCCGTCACTATTACTAATAAGGAGGCAATGAGGTGGGGTGGAAAGAGCGTCAGCATTGGAAGCAGGTTTGTTTTGCCATTTGTGTCATCCTGGTCAACTATTCAACCGTTCCGAGCTTCCTGTAAGATGGAACTGATGATACCTACATTATTGGGTGGTGAGACAAATAGAACTCCTGTTCATCCCAGAGCCTGACATGAGTGGACACTCAATAAAAAGTTGGCAGTAATAAATGAGAAACCACCTTTCATAAGAAACTGGGATATATTTTCATGATTCTCTCAAAACCTGAAGTGGCATTTCATAGAAGTGAAGTATAACCTAGCAGTTAACAGAAACATAGAGTCATCTTTTAAACAAAAAGAAAAGAAGGTTCTGAAGTTTAGTTCTTCTGTGCATGTCTTGGAGGGTGAGGAAAGGTCCACATGCACCCATTAGTAAATGGCATCCTGGAGTTTCATGTCCAGTGGTCTTCTGAAATCTGGTATATAGCTTATTCAAATCCATCCATTCTCCCCACTGCAACAATGCTAGGAAGTTGTGCAGTTTATTTAGAAAAGCCTGTTTGCCCTCATTATACCACTTTCTTTGAAAAAGCAATCATTTGAGTGCTGTGAGGCTCTGCTTTGCTTTAATGATGACTCTTACGAAGGATTCGGTGAAGTTGGAAACCAAGATCCTGGAGCCTTGACTCTGATTGCATGGTCACAGAAAAGGCTGGTGGCAGGACTGAAACATGAAAATTCTCTAATAGAGATTGCAGTTACTTGTCTCTATGGAGGATTTCTTGAATTGAATTGATTTCTAGGGTACAATAAATTAACATCTATAAGCATCCTTTGCTACATGCTCCAGAGCCATGTCGGGGACACGTTGGCCACAGCTAAGGAGTCTCCAGGTGGGTGGCACTGCTGTGGACCAGTTACTCCAAAAGCTAGTTGATGGTTTGAACCCCTGGACCCAACAGAGCTGTGCATTGTACAGAATACCAAATTTGAGCCACATTTTGTTTATTGCATGGATGATTTGAAAAGGATAAAACATAGCAACCTCTGAATATGAAATATACATTTTTTTCTTACTTGATGTGTATCTATCCTTGAAATTATTCTCACTGTGAATGTCCATCCTGTGCGGACGTCTCAAGAACAATTGTGTTTCCTACCTGAGCGCAGTACATTAAATGCTTTCTCCAGTGTTTGTTCTGTTTGGTTGCCTTCCAGTTTTAAAATGTGTGAATTTCCTTTTTAATGTTCTAGGGGAAAGCAATGGTATTCGCCCCACGCCGAGGGAATACTTTAAACCAGTTTTGCAATCTAGCTGAAAAAGCTGATTTCTCTATCCAAAGACATGAAAATTATGATGAACACATTTCAAACTTCCACTCCAAGGTTAGTTTTCTGCTTGTGTTAGATAACACTTTAATCCGCATTGCATTTTGAAGAGATCATGGTCTTTTTGGCAGGTAACCTAAATATTTGATTAAAGTACTCCTTAGGTGTGCTGCTTCTGAACAGCTATTTGTATCTGATTATTTTGTGTGGTAAAGGCATCTTTTATCTTTGCATGTCTAGAAGGATTTTACAGAAACCATTCCTGTTTACTCCTTTCTCTGAAACAAACTAATCTTTTCATTCATAATAGACTAATTTGTAAGATACAGGGGAGGTGGCATAGAATGAATGATAAACAAGCATTTATATTTTAATGAAAAACCTTCGGCTTTTAAGTAGGTTAAATGCTCAGCTGCACTGAAATAAATAGAAGGTGAATGTCTAATTGTATCATGTTAGACTGTAAATCTTTATCTCTGCTTGCTTTATGGCTGGGTCAGTTGGCAGTTTGAGACTGTTAAATCTCCTACAGAATTTCACAGTTGTGGGGTTATATGTCAGATCGAGGAGCTACAAGATTTAGGTCAAAAGCACTTATCTGAGAGTGATTTCTAAGCTTGCTTACATAAAGCAATGTTATCAGCCTTTTTATTATTTATAGGCATAGAGCAATATAGGACACTGAGAGGCAAGCGTTCCACTGAAAACTTTTTAGGAATCTCACCTTTGCTAATACATGTCATGCTTACTAGTATAACATATATTACTTCGTAATTTTGTGCCTTAACAGAAATCTCCCTTCTCTGATCTCGTCTGACCTTGGGAAAAGACTTTGAACTTGTGATGATTTTACAAGTTGCGAATACAGAAACGTAAAGGCCTGACCTTAATTTTCTCCTGGGAATATGGGAATAGCATTCTTTGTTACCCAAGACTATGATATAATACAGAAGTATATTGACATTTGAAAATTATATGCAGGGCGCCTGGGTGGCTCAGTGGGTTAAAGCCGCTGCCTTCAGCTCAGGTCATGATCCCAGAGTCCTGGGATCGAGGCCCACATCGGGCTCTCTNAAGTGGATCTGATCTTCAGGCAAGAGAAAGAAGAGCCTCGCTTTGTGGAGATGGGTTCACTCTTCTGGGGTGTCTAAGGTTTCATTTAGCCCTCCCTCCCCCCGGGGGTGGGGATTGGGAAACAAGGATGCTTTGTGAACTGAAAGGGTTAAATCACCTCCTTTGGATGGTGGGATTGCCCTTGGCTTAGGATCAGGAAGTAAAAAGAGAGTGGTGTGTTACTCAAATCTTGACTGCCACTCTAGATGAGGCTTTCCCTTTTGCAGCCCCTCCCCAGAATAAAAGGAAAGGCTCCAAGGGCTTTACCTGGCAGGGGGAGGGTCTCTCCCAGCCCCATGGACTCCTCTCCCCAAAGGGACAAAAACAGTCTTCTCTCCTGGGTCAGGCTAGAGCTACAGGGATCAGGTGATGGCTGCTTCAATGCCATGCCTTTCACCTTGCCCCTAGAACAACAAATGCTTTCAGTTTCTCAATCACAGATCAGGAGAGCAAAGGCGAGAGTTTCCCCACCAGCAGCAATGTTCACCCTTGTGCCTGATACCCTCCGTCTCCTCCCTGCAAGATTGGACGTGTATTGGAACATGCGAGTCCTTAGTGGCCACCTCTCCTTTGTCTAGAACTTAAGATTGTCAGTGGCTAGGGGACAGTAACTTCCTCTTTTTATTTCCAATGCAGTACACTACTCTGCCAAGCACAGCACGTTCCATAAATCGCTCAACATGCCCCTTGCATGTATATGCATTGTGCAACACACCCACAGTTAGTACTCCATAAATAATTGGGGACTGATGCGTCCCACAAAAGTAAATTTCCATAACTAACTAGGTGACCTTAGTCTTTAATCACT
>LNAC01000096.1:1805572-1870092 GCA_002007465.1 Ailurus styani
CCTATCACTAGGGCAACTGGCAACAAAGGTATTTACAGTAGTTGGTAGGTCCTGGTTAGTGGGTCTGGACTGGGAAGTTTGGGAAGCCATTTTCTTGGCCTTTTTTTTTTTTTTAAAGAATGATGTTAAGGGACGGTGTACTTAGGATTAACACTGTCACGACTTTGGTGGCAACACAAATCCAGAGGATCTTTTTAAGGTAGACAACTAATCATCTATAAACAAAGCAAACTCCATCGAAGAAAACAGAATGCAGTTACTTCCATGATTGTATCATTTCTTATGAGAATAGATTAGAAAGTAAAGACAGGGTTGGCTTTCTGTTCCCCAGTGAGAAAGGAAAAGCAGGCTCATTGGTCCTTGTCCTTAGCAGTGAGGGTATGTCACAGTTTGGGAATATGATTTAGAGGAAGCACAAAAAAATTCAAGGTAATATGCCCCAGACCTATACTAATCCAGGAAAGTGTCAGGTTAGAGCCATCCATTTAGCTTCAGGGGGGAGGGGAGGTAATCTGATTCAAAACAATAAAAGAATTGGGCCCGTGCATAATTAAAAGTAATATCTGTTTCTTGATCCTTATCAATTAAAAAATGAATTAGAAATTGGCTCAAAAACATCCAACTTCAAAAATACTAATTTTGTCTTTATAAATAGCAAATTACTATTTGCTAGGACAAATATAAATATGGCTGTCAAAATTCTGCTAGCCGAATGAGGAAAAGAGTACTCTAGCTTTGAGAACTCTGACTGGGTTCTTAAATCTACCATGGAAAAGCCCTCGAAACTTTACTTGAATGGTATGGAAGCTCTACCTTTTCCTTCTCAGAGAAAAGAATTTTAAAATCATCATTACTATTAAAAACCGCAAGAAGAAGCCAGAGAGCCTTTGAACTGTCTTAGGCCCCGAAGCCCGTCCCTTGTGCCCGAGTGCTGCCAGCCTCCAAATGATCGGAAATGCCTGCCGGCCTTGTTCCTCGGTGCAGGTGAGGGACAGGGTGGACCAAGAGCAGAAACTTCTAGGCCAAATGGCTGCTCTGGTGCAGATGAGCAAGCCTCCAGCTCTCCCTTCACTGAAGTGCCTCACGGTTCATAGAGGTCACAAATGCAGTCCGGCTATTTATGAAAAAGCACCCTGCCCTCCTCCTTACCCCTACCCAAAGAAAGATTCCAGCTTGATGGATGCATAGTCCTATCTTGCCAATGCCACTGAGAACTGCTTTGCGTTGCTTTTCTGCGATTTATTTACCGGAACAGTATATTCAAGTAAGAAGTCTTCATTATACTCAGTATTAAAAACTACTGGTAAAAAATCCTAATCTGAGTCTCCTTACCTTTTTTTGTTCTATGATTGTTTTCAGTTGAAAAAGGAAAATCAGGACGTCTATGAAGAAAACCTTCATTACCCACTTCTGCTTATTTTAACCAAAAATGGATAGAAGATTAAGCTGCTCAAAAGACGAAAACACCAAGTGCACAGGGCATATTTTCACAAAAACGGAAGCCTGTGGTGGGCACGCTATGCAGCAAGCCGTTGGCTCCCTGAGATCTGTGAGCCCCCACCATCTCTGCCACATTCCACATGTGGGCTGTGGGCTCCAGCTGTCCTCACTCCCATCATTCCCCAGCCCTCCTGGACTCTCTGTTTTCATCTGCTCTTCTCGGACCCAACCTTTGTTTGTCTTTAAATATCTACAAACAGCCTGAGATTTGAATTAGACTTAGGAGAAACCTAAATCTTTTTCCTCCTCATTGAGACTGAATTTCTTTTGGTGATTCCCACCCCCACCCCCCTTTTAAAAAAAGATCTTGGTCTTTGTTCTGTTTTGGTGGTGGTACTTTTTAATCTGTAAACACAGCAGACATCATGATTCTTTCCTGGTTTAAAAAAAAAAATAAAGCATATCTTTCTCATCTCCCTCAAATTAATTGTATTAAATCTGCCATCCTTTTTTGCTGTCCCTCTCACTCATTCTCTTTCTCCTTTTAAACAGGATGTTTTTTTCCCTATGGATGTATAAGAAATGACTACATCAGCCCAAAGCCTCATAAACTGACCGTTTGTCCTCTGGACACAATAGCGTGGCCAGCCCTCTGCTCCTCCTCTCCAATTATGTGTGATTAGTCTCAATGTGTTGTGTCAAGGAGGAGGAGTGTGCTGAGTGCTTATTATCTGTTTAGGTACAAGAAGAGCACATTTAGGCTCTGACTATGAATGAAAAGTGAGCCTTTATCGGGGCTCACATCTAACTGCTGCTGTTCTCCAGACCTCTTTCAAAATAGGTCCTTGCCAGAGAAATTTTGAATAAATGGCTGCTAACCTAGATTGCAACCAGGGGGGGAGTTCTTAAAAACTCAATCACACAATTATCTGATTTAAAGGAAGCACATATTGTTGTATGCTGTGATTCGAGCGTGTAGTAAACATTTAATAGGTGCTACCTAGGATTAAGAGAGAATGACTTTTTCTGCAGGGAACCCAACCATATCCTTGCCTAGTGCACCCACGAGATGCTCTAATGCCTTTTGTGGAAATTCAGATGTTTATCTGTAAGGAATCATCTGGGCCCACTTTAGCAGTAATGTTCTTAGTAGGGTAGCTCTGTATTCTCCTATCTGTAGTCGAGGCAGAGTGTGTGTTTAGTGGGCTGCAATTAAAGGGATAGGTGGGAGAAGGGGGGGGGCAAATCCTTTTGCATGTTAAACAAACTTAACGGTCATAAAAACAGCCACTCTCAAACGTCTTCTCTGCTCACTTCTATCATCAAACAAATTTTTCACCATCAGTTTGCATGTCCTTGTATTCACCACTTTTTCTGCTCCATTAGAGCACCTAGATGGATCTCGGAAGGCACAGGTCAAGTCGCAGTTAGATCATACATTTCTTTCTCACAAAAACTTGAATTGCAATGCCAAGTGATGGGCTAACATCACAATAACAGCAATTTATTCCTCTTTGGATAAAACAGCAGTCTATTCTCAGTGCTAGATAAAGACCAGGGCAATGCAAACCAGCCATTTAGCTGAGTAGTTCAGCTAGTGGCAGCTCTCCTTGGCGACTGTATAGGTTGCACACTGACTTCATATTTTCTTGTTTAAAAATTAGAATTTGAAATGTTTTAAAAGGCGACACAGGTAGTTCCACTTATACTGGTGAATATACAGCAGGAATGATTTCTTCTGGAAAAGCTGCAACTAAATCTGCCAGACAAAGAAAACCCATCCCCATAGTAGCACCTAAGATGGTCTGTTCTGTTTCTTTTCTTTGGAAATGTAGAGAATATTTTCTTTTTTTTCTCACGAAAATACATGAATTGGCAAGAATTTAATTTGCGTTTGTGTGTCGTGGGTATAGAAATCCAGCGTTTATTTCTTTGGGAGAAATTTTATTTTAAAAAAGTGAGCTCGTAGTAATGGATTCTTTAAAAAAAAAATAGCTGGGAATGGTATGTACAGTTTCCTAAGCTTGAGATACCATGTAAGAATTGAGCCGTTCTTACCAAAAGATACCTAGTAAAGCAATATGCTTATCGTGTGATTAAAACCTAGAGAGACTCCTGTAAAATGCTGAAGATTTCATAGATCTGCTCTTTGGGTACCTCACCTGGAAATATCTCCAGTCCAGGCTCTTTGGAAGTTTGTGAGAAACTCATGTTGTGTATTACTGAATAATTTAAAAGTGTTTTTATTTTCTCAAATTTTAATGAAATGTCAATAGTGAGAAGGAAAAAAAAATACAGCTGCTTTAGAAAAGTTACCATCTTCATTTCTTTTGAACTTCACGATTAAGGATTATTTCTGTGCATCCTTGTTGGGTTCTATAACTTCAATTGAAATCCTCCCTTCCATAATTATCGATTAGGTAATTATGCATGTGTTTGTTTCAGAAGGAAGCCTGTCTCTTTAGGAAATTATGAGAATTATGATATTCCTCTTCTCCATGTACCTGAATCCCCTGATAAAACTCATGATTTTCCTTTATCCTACTAAGTAGATTGGGTTGGATGTGAGAATGTTTCCCATATCACCCACGCTCAGTTCTAATGCAGTGATATGAACAGCCACATACAACTTGGTTATAAGAAATATATTTTATTTTATAGCAAGACATATGCTGTGAATTGGGATAAAAGTGCTAGAAAAGACTACCTAAGAGGTTGATGCTATTTTGTATAAATTGTGTATTTTGTTGGCTTTTTGACTGAGCATGAAAATGTAACTTCCATTAGGGAAGGGTAATTTAGGTGCTCAGTATTCAGCAGAAAACTTGTCGGGGCCATAAAAGCTTTTCTGGCTGGTTCCTTGGGTGTTTTCAGAGAAGAGCTGCCCACCCCTTGCTGATTTTCTCTTTGGCTTCAGTATGGGCTGAATTTACCACGGCATACCTGTTGAATCAATTTGGGGGATCCAGCAGTTAGCTGAGTGAATGGAAGGATTAGTGGCCCTCCGGAGCCCTATTTCAATAGCCAGGTGTCTGTCCTGAACTAGTTAACTGCTTTTGACAGTAGGAGAAGCTGGTTTTAATACCATAGGCAGGAGGTTGTTGTGGTATTGGGTTTGTTATTGTTGTGTTTTTTTTTTTTTCTTCTTCCCACTACCGAAGTAGAGCATACCTTCTCCTAAGGGTTAGGCTTTTGTTTGTTTATTTGTTTACGAGGAATGGACCTTCCCCTTCCCTCAACCCAACTTCCATGGAGTTTGTCTTTATGCTTAGTCAGCATTCGAAGTGTTTCTAATCCGTGCCAAACAGTTGGGTGGCTTTGTCCGACAGGACCCTTTCACTAGACTCTGGTAGGGGAGGGGGCAGGGCACCCACACAGGGGAGGGAATCAAAGTGTATGGACACACACACACACACACACACACACACACACACGCGCGCGCGCGCACTTCGGAGGAAGAGATGAGGCTGTTTGGACCCTAAATCAGGGCTCCACTTCCCAGATTGCAGGTACACCCCTCACCCCAGATCAAAATCTTCTGAGTTCAGACTCATAAAATGTCATAATTATGCAGAGTGTATCTCATAGATTAGAAAGATTGATTTGAAAGTCAGGGTCTCCTTAGAAACTGAATTTAGACAGGGCAAATATGTTTTCCCGAGTGGATGCTTTCCAAATCAGAAAGGAGCTTGTTGGTGTTTGACAAACCATTAAGCCTGAAATGCCACCTTTCATTCTCAGACTTTGTTTTACCCAGGAAGCTTACTGCCTAGGCTGTGGCTGAAAGCTCACTGTGCTGTCCGCCCTGGAAGTCTGCATTTGGAGCCTATATTTTGCCTTTTTGGTCCCCCCTGACTTTCCAATTAATACATTTTTTTAATAGATAAAACAGATCATACTGTGACTTTTAAAATGTCAACAAGCTTGTAAACAGAAATGTAATAAAATGGCTAATAGGAGATTCAATAGTTAATAGAGGGCCTGAAGTGTGAGCAAATACAGTAGCTGTATATTGGAAAATGTGCAAGTGAAGATGGCTTTAGTATTGCAAACTGAGGAAGAAAATTGTTTTTAATTAGCACCTTCATAAGAACTGCTGATTAATACTGTTTTGTTTGGTGAAAAGCTTTCAGCTGAGTAATTTGTACAGCCATTACAACAGTTTTGTTAGAGCGGCACTCCTGTTGTTAAACACAAACAGCAGATGATAATGGTGGAAGATGAGTTTGTCATGTAACAATTTACCTTATTGAAAAAAGCTTTATATAAAACCCAATACAGTAGGTACCAGCAGAAATCACATATTTTAAATCTTCCCAAAATTGCAGTGTGCCGTGTGTGTGTGTGTGTGTGTGTGTGTGTGTGTGTGTGTGTGTGTGTGTGTTTCAGGGACTAGAAGCAGATTTTATATCATTTATAAAATTATATACACAATTTAAAGGTGGTGTAGCATGGACAGACCACTTTTACAGCAGCGTTTTACATCAGAGCAATAAAGTGGCCATGTATTCAAACACTTTCTAACTACACAAAGCAGGTTGGAAAATGGAATCCTAATTAAATAATGTTGCTCAAATGGAAATTTGCATTGGGATGCGATGTAAGGAAATAAGAATTGGCGTTTCTGCCTTAGGTGGGTTTATCACACGTAGGATCTTTAAAAAAAAATCTCTTTCTCAAGGGAAGTTTAATTAACTTATCATCCTCCCCTCCCCACTTTGGAGGTGTTCTAACCCTACAGGGAAAAGAGTGCCCATACAATGAGACTTGACCAGGAAATCAGAGGTTGCTTTTAGTGAACTCCCATCATATGGATATTGCCCTAACCACATGCATGGGAACTTTTTTTTTAATCCAATGGTATAGCATATTTGCATTAAAATATTACACTAACCAAGGCTAGTAGGAACTGTACATTATTGGAGTGGTGTAATAGAGCACGCGTTGTTTCCTTTCTTTCTTTCTTTTTTTTTTTTTAAGACAGGCCTTCGGGGTAATAACAAGGGTTGAGGCTCACGACAGTGCCAAATAAGCTTTAGACAGCATAATAGTCTGCAAAGAAAGCCACAGAGCACTAATGTGAAGGAAGAGCTGTCCACCACATGCAGCAAAAATCACCAAAGGTCATTTTATGGTAGCAATTGTGACATAAAATTGGTGGTCATGCTACATGTCTAATACTCAGCACAGCTTTATAAGTGATCGGCCCCTAGCGATGGCTGTCATTAAGTGCTTTCATCATAATAAACTTTAAACTGTTGGCTTTATGAATCGCCAGCTAGCTTCAGCTGTTCGTTGGATGGAGCTTGCAGTGCCTTAAGTGTGACAAGACCTATTAGGAATCGCAACCATGTTTCAAGCGTACTTGGCTTCCCCACTCCTGGGGTGATTGCTGCCTATTAAAGGCGTCTGGGAAGATTTCCCTCCAGCAATCTCTGATCAAGAGCTTTTTTGGGCTTTGACCTGCATTTCCTTCAAGACTTTCTCTGAGGAGTTTTATAAGAGCAAAACTCCAGAGGATTTATAGCCACTTCTGATTAATACCTTTCCAGTTTTTCTAGCGACTCTCCCACTGCTGCATAGAGAAAAGCTTTCATTGTTCCTGAGGTGCTTATTTGTGACCTTTTCTCTGCTTCCTGAGTCCCTCTAACGTGTTCTCTCAGTGAAATCCTCGGGGTGGAACCAAGACAGTCAGTGAAGTTGTTACAGCTGGAGAGACAGAAGGAAAGAGGGAGGCTTTTATATTTTTTAAAGAATTACACGCCGCGCAGCCTGGCCCCGCCCATTTAAAATACCCGCTGTGACGTCACCCGCCGCCTGCCGAACCAAACGCATCCTTAATGAGCCCTCGGTGTAAACTGAGCCGACACATAAAGATTTCATGATTCAAGTTACACTTTCATTAACCTTTGGCATAGGAAGTCTTTTAGTTTCTATAAATCTTACAGTGGCTTACCGTCTGCCCTACTGATGTGAATAATAGATGTTTGGGGAGATCACTCTTTTAAAAACCCAGGGTATTTAATTTACAAGGGCTAAATACATATTTCAGACTCACTTAGCAAGAACTTTAATTACTTCTCGTTGCCTTTTCTAACTTGGAGGTCGCCTCCTCCTCCCCCCACTCCCAGTTTTCTTTTACTCCATTCAGACGTTTTAGAGATGACAAAAGCTTTCACTAAGTCCCTGTCTTAATACTCTTCTATTAGGCTTTCCTTTAAGCTAAGTAATGTCCTAAACATAGTTAAGGGAATGTCTCAGGTGTGGACCATTACACAATTAAATTAGCAAACCTCGGAGGGATTGGATCAGGACTCAGCAGGGAACACCTGGGATTCTGGGGCAGAGCCGAGTCCCTGAATGGCAGGACTCTCGCCCTGAATAGTGAGGGTCTGCCCGTCTGGGTAGTCCCAGTCACAAACTTGTCTCACCAGGTCAAGTATCGCAGGCTAAACTCCCTTTTTCCCCGGGAGTAGGTTTCTGTGACTGTCAGAAGGAAAAGGAAAGCCATCAGCGAATGTGTCAAGCTGCAGAGAAAACAAGAGTTGGAGGACTGGTGGCGTTTCCCATACAAAGGCATCCGCCCATGCCTCCCTGAGAGCCAGCCAAGGGTGGACAAGTGCATTTTGAGTCCGCTGCCCAGGTGCAAGGGGTGGGGGCGGAGCGGCTGCAGAATGCCCCAGAACAAAGGCGCCTCCAGGAGCCTGTGCAGAGGTCACCTGCCGCCTCCAGGGCAGATTAAGGAGGACTGCAGAGGGCATTTGGAGGAAATGGTGCTGTTCTTTGGGAAATCAATTCGTCCCACCCTTAATAGGGCATTTTGCCCTCCCTCTTTGGGAGTCCCAGGCAAATGTGTTTCCAGGTCTCTCCAAATCAGTTATTAACCGGTCCGTGTTTGAAGAGGCGACACCTTTCCCTGCCCATGCTCCTTCAATAGCCCGTGCCCCCTGAGAATCTCTTTCTGCTCTCTGCAACGTCTCACTTCCCCTTTCTCGATCCTTTGGGGTCTCCCGCCCCTCTCTACCCAGGCTTCTTTCATAATTAGGCTGGAAGTGGAACTTTCCCCCACTCCCTTACTTTGAGATTTCTTTTTTCCCAGTGACCTGGACTGCACTTTGCCCCCACTCCCTGCCTGCCAATCTCTTCAGGGTTAGGGCCTCTCTCTTTCCATTCTTGCAGGCTCCCCCTCCTTGAGAGCCCCGGGAGGCCCAGCCTCCCAGAATCCGATCTCCTTCCAACACTGCAGCCCCCCTGTGGAGGAAGGAAGAGGCCTCCTCCGAATGAATGGCTGGTAAGGAGGTTTTTAATTTGTCTGGAAATACGAGAAAAAGTCCTCCGAGCAGCGTCCCTCCCTCACCTCTTTGGAAGCCCCTCTGCCTTCCGGGTGGGCGCTGTCACCTCACCAGCCCAGGCCAGGTCCACGCAGACGCTTTGACAGAGGGATCTGAAAATACTGGTTCGCCGTGTAAAAATTGCCCACTCAACCTAGAATAAGGATGCCGCTTTTAAATGAAATTCTTGCTTTTTATTGCTTGCAGCCCACCAATGTGAGAAATTTGGAAGTTTAGCATGATTCTGTTAGACAGGGAAGGAAAGTGAGCTCAGCCCATCACTGTCTTGATGTGAAAGCTGCCTCCTGATGGCCGAGCTCTCCTTGAGCTTGGGGGGGAATGTCACCATGCTGTTCCCAACGCAGAAGACACTGCATTTAAAAGCTTTGCCCACCTGACCTGTGGTTTCACCTCCAGGTGCATTAGCCTTCATTTTCCTTTATAGGCTTTATTTTTAGGAGCAGAGGGCACAGCCCTGACCGTTCTATGTTTCGAGTGGAATGCACTCCCTCTCTTTCTCTTGGCCAAACCACTTATATAAGTGGCAGCTCATGATGCCAAGAGCCAATGAGAATGAGACAGCTCACACCTCCCAAGCTGTCTGTTTTCCTCTCCTTTCAGGTATTCGGGTCAGCCCACTTCAGAAGGACCACCTGAGCTGGGGGACCGAGGCCTTAGAGTCTCCAGTCTGCTGTCAGTGTTTTTCCCTCTCCTCACAGCCTCAGCCTCCTTTTCTGACCCCACTTCCCCAGACAGACTGGATAGCCCCATAGGAGGGTTACAATATTCTCAATGAGTATGATACTGAAGGAGTTCATTGGGACCCATCCTTGTGGTAGATTGGGAAAACAGAACAAATATTTTGCAGCTCTGCTCATCGAGAAACGAAATCTTTTCTTCTCCACCCTCAATTCTGATTTGGCTTACATTGGCCAGTGAGACATTAGGAACTGTGAGTTGAAACACAGATCCGAAAATCTCTTGCACAAGGGAGTTTGCTCTCTCTTGCCACTTTTGGAACCCAGCTACCATGTGAAAAAGCGCGGGCTCTCCTGCTAGACACTGGACACCTGGGGCCCATTTGTCCCCATTATTCCAGCCCTGTGAGTGATGGCATCCAGGACCTAACAGCCCCTAGCGGACTGGCAGCTGACTATAACTGTGTTGAGTGAGCCAGGGAGCCAGCAGAAAAACTGCCCAGCTGAGACCGGCCCAAAGTTCCTACTCACAGACTCATGAGCTAATAAAAGGTTTGGGGCAGTTTGTTACGCAGCTATAGATAACATACAATCCTTTCTTTTTTTTTTTTAACATCTTAATTTTATTTTTTTTCAGTGGATAACATACAATCCTTGATCTTTTCTCCCTGAGGTACTTTCCTAAGTGTACCTCGAGGTACCGAAAGCTTTGAGATAACACTTGGCCTAAAATGTCTTGAATTCCATGGTGACTAACATTTCGAAAGTGCAAAAAAGAGGATACAGACGGGTCCCACTGGCCTCACTTGCCCATCAGAAAACTAGCCAATACCACAGGCAAGCCACTCTCAGGCTCCTGGGAGAAGACACAAGAGAAAATAAGCTACAGGAGAAAGAACAATGGAGTCAGAATCAGAATAACTAGATTCCAGCCCGGGTTCTACCCATGACAAACCAGTGATTTCAGGCAAGCTACTTACTTTCTGGGCATCACTTTCCTCCTCTCTGAACTAGATAATTTAATTTCCCATTTCACACTAAATTCTGAAGTATTCCAGATAAAAACCTTCCATTATCAATCAGGGCCTGAGATTTTCATCACCTCAGGGAATTAGCCTTCTCTGATGCTGCCAAGAAAAGTTGTCTTGCATTAGCTTGGTCCTAGAGAATACTGAGTACTTCTAAGTAGGCTTTGTCTTGTGAGGTTCTGGAATGACCCGTATCCCTCCTTGCTCGGTGGCAGGCTGAATTTGGGGGGGAGGGGAGGGGGGCTAGAGCCTTCATTTTTTCCACTTATCTAATAAATGTTTATTAGTTGCTTTGGCTCTAATAGTGAACAAAAGGACCCCATTAGATGCTAGAGCCTAATGAGAAGGACAGAATTGGTCTCCACACGTAGCTTGCGTTCTAAACAGTAAATGTGCCAGTGCACTTATGGAACGATTATAACTTACGATAAATTCTATGAAAAACAGATAGTGTCCTATTGGTAGAAAATTCTAGAGGGGTCTTATTACAGACAGGATGGATGCAGAAAGCCTCCCTGAGGCTCTCAGTTGTGAGAAAGGGTCATGCAAAGTGATGGGGGGGGTGGGGAGCTGGGGAGCTCAGAGGGAGGAATCTGGAAGGCAGGCCCCAGGGTAGGCCAGAGCTGTTACCTCTGAGGAGTGAAAGGGGGCCTTGGGAGGAGGAATGTGGGATGCATGAGGGCCAGACGGTACAGGACTGAGGGAGTTTGGATTTCAGTCTGGAGTCTGATGAGCAGCCATGGAATGGTTTGGAGTAGTGGGAATGACATAATCAGATGGAGATTTTTTTTAAAGCTCACTCTGAATGCTGGATGGAGGGTAGTTTAAGAGAGGCGGAAATCTCAGTTAAGAGGCTCCCGTAACAGGGTGGTCCTGGTGGGAGAAACAGCAGTGTGGACTGGGGATGCAAGTGGCAATGAGGAAGATTCGAAGTCTGGGCTTGACCTACAACTAGCAGGATTTCAGGTGACCACGATCAGGTTGATCAGCCCAGAAGTCTGAACCCACTGCATTAGGAATGCAAGCCCCTTTGCTCCACTTGGCGGGGGATATGTGGGGGTTTGGGAGGACCAACGATGGGGGCTGGGAGGGGGGACCTCCACACACACCACTCCTAGCTTCACGATCTCCAAGTTCACGGGCATTTGGGAAAAGGGGTCTTCATATCCCCATGCCTCCTGGGCCCCCGAGATGGGCCTTGCCTCACGTCTTACACCCTCAGAGAGAGAGGTGGCAGTGACCAGACAGGTTGGGGCTGTAGGACTAAAAGCTCATTTCTATTCTTTCTGTGGGTATAACTCCCAGGATATAACAGTTCATTCACACTATTTTTCTAGGCATCCAGCACTCAGGGGGTACTAAGGGAAGAACCCAAGGAGACCCGAGACTGGCCTCTGTCCTCGTCATAAGGCCCCCCTGAGCTCAGCAGATGCAGAGCAAGTAATTCCCTATGTGGCAAGATTTAAAGAGCTCAGGAAAGTTTTGGGTGGGGAAGAAATGTGTCATTAATACTGAAATTCCACCAACAGAACATCTTCCCATTAGCTCAAGGTGGGGGATGCTGTTAAAACAGGGCTCTTCTTGGCAGGGATGACACTGTCATGGTCCTTGGTGTGAAAGATCTGAGCACAGGCCTTAGTGGGGTTGGGGAAGTGAAAGCAGGGGGAGGGGATGAGGAGAGGACACTGGGAACCTAGGGGAGGTAAAGTGACTCCAGGACCTGGGGAAGGAACAGAGATGGGAGAATCCCAGTGTCAAAAGCCTCTTACCAGCTTCACAAAATTACCTGAGGCCCAGAGGGCTCTCCTGACTGGACGGTGCATACACCTGCCTGCATGTTCTCCCTGCCTGTGGCAACGAGAGAATGAGGCCCACACAGCACTTAGAAACTCCTAGGGAGATGGAGCATGTCCTCAGATAATGCAGATCCCTGGGGAGGGACTGGCAGAAAGATTACTAGAGATAAAGGAGAAGTAAGTGCACTTTGGAAGAGGAGGCCAGATTTGTTGAGGGCCTTGAAGTGATGGCCGTGGGAGGGAAGACCCTACCAGGGTAAGCAGCTCATGAGCTAAGGCACAGGGGGTGATTTTGGAAAATGTTTGACTTGGCAGGAAGGTGGGGTTAAATGAGGTAAAGATCCATTCATCCCATAGAGGCTCATCGAACCCTAACAGGTGCCAGGCACTCAGGGGAGCACTGCAAACCAGACAAACAAATTCCCCGACCTCATGGAGCAGCATTCTAGTGTAGGGGAGAAAGGCAATCTACCTGCATGCAAAGAAGACTGGCTCAAATCAGGATAGTTCTGCTGAAGACCATAAAATGAGTTGCTATTTTAGAAAGTAACTGGTCCTCCTTTAGATATAAGGTCTCCTGAAGGAGGCATCATTTTAGTTGAAACCTAAACAATAAGAAAGACCCAAGTTTTGGAGATTGAAAGGAAGAGAATTCAGGCGGAGGTAGCAGCGAGTGCAAAGGCCCTGAGGCAGAAGCAAATCTGCTGAGCCAGGGTGGGTCGAGCACAGCACAATTCAAGTGCATGGTGGGAGGCAGAGTGTACAGGACCTTGGAGGCCATGGAGGAGAAGCTGGGTTTTATTTCAGTGGGAATCTTCTGGAAGGTCTTAAGAAGAGGAAGTGCCATGATCTTGATTTCTCTGTTGCTGCTGTGAGGAGAATGGGACATGTAAGAGGAAGTAGAAGTCACCATGAGATGTTGTTATAGTTGTTCAGGCAGGAGGTGATGGATGAGGAGAGAAAAGAGGGAGCCAGCTGATGCCTGCGGAGTCAGCAGAGGGCATCCATCTGGCCAAGACAGTTGGACTCCAGCTGGGAGCAGTGGCAGACCATCCAGGCTGCTGAGCTGGGGTGACTCTTGCAAGGATGTGACTCTTACAACTTTCGTGCACTGTTGGGTGCAGACACAGAAGTAGAGTCCCGGGTCTGTCGTTGGTGTGTGTTGAGTACAGGACCTTCCCCAGGGCCCCGACAGCCCCAGTGCCAGGGCACTGCCCCCCTCACCGACACCCACAAGCAGGGAGCAGCAGCTCATTCACAGAGGCATACTAGCATCTGGCACAGAGTGGTCGATGGCCGGCCAGACAAGAACCAGCCCAGGACACCTCTGGCCCCATCTCTACCCTTTTTTCTAGGCTGCATTCAGGAATTGGCAGAAATGTCACAAACCTCCCAACAAACACCTCTAAAAGTCATCTTCTGCAATCACATGTCCTACAACCCTGGGACTATTTAAAGGAAAGAAAACCTCAACCTCAAAGAAAGTCCTCAACCGAGGACTAGAAACGACCCACGGGAGACAGCAGCAGGAGCTCAGGCTCACAGAGCACTCACTGCGTGCTGGGCACCGTGCTGAACACTTTACAATTGCTACCATCTCATCGTCCTATCCGCCCTCTTACCTTGTTGTCATTATCCAGTTTGGGACAGGTGAGGAGACTGAGGCTCAGAGAGGTGGAATGACCGACCTGCCTAACCGTCTCTGGCTGGCACCGTTACTGCTGAGGGAATGGCGTGCCCAGATGAACCCTGGCCATTCTGCCTGTGAGACCCTCGCCCAGAGGGAAGGCCCCGCTAGGAAGAAGCCTCATCAATTCATTTGAGTGCAGAGGGAAAGAAGGGGGACAGGCCCAGGGCTTGGCTGTTGGATCAGGAAAGTCATTGGAGCAAATCAACAGTGGAGAGCCGTGTCCGAGCCAAGGGCCCTGCTGTGGCTGTGGCTGTGATGACGTGATGTGGCCAGACTGGGGCCCGAACTACAGACAGATCAGAGGTCAGGTCATCCACCCTTCAAAAGTCACGTGCCAAGCCTTCATTTCCTGCCTCACACACATACATACAACCTGCTTTCGAAGGAGCTTTCTTGGGACTCTGGCCTCCCAGGACTCCAGCCAGTCGCTGGTGCTAAGGTGCTCCTAGCGGCCCGTCTCTAAAATCACCGGCAGTGCTTTCTTTGTTTTGGGATTTGATGGCCCTGGAATGGATGTTGGGAAGTCAATGAGATGTCTCAGATGACACCCAGCACCATGGCCACAGCTGCTGCCCCCACCTGAGGTCACCTGTGGCCTGCTCTCCTAGGCTGACGTTAGGCTCGGAGGCCACCAGGCCCAACACGCCAGAGACATTCCTCCCCGGTGTTCCCTGCCCTTCTTCCCTGGCAAGGTAGAAGCCAGGTTTGTGACAGAGAAATTGAGTGTGTCAGTGTGATGATTCACACCCCATACAGTGAGTAAGAGGCTTCTCATCAACTGTACTCTCGGTAGAGACCATGAAAATTAAGGAAAGCAGAAGAGATGAGGAAATAGAGCCAGCCCGTAAACTCGTTAGGACTCATTACCATCGCTGGGAGGGCAGAACAGAAGATGTGTCTCCCAGGAAGCAAGAGGCAAAAAGGAGGCCAAGGATCCACGGACACGCCATGGGTATGGACAAGAAAACTCCCAGTGAGCCACAGAAGAATTATTCTTGAGCGACTCTACTCTGAGCGCAGAGCAGCCCACACACAATCCCATCTCTCAAGTGCCTGTCGCCTCACTGCCTGGTTGCCAGGTAGAGGAGGAAGACACCGAAATTTCCATTCTCCGAACAGTGCCTTTGGCACCACTACAGCCATTTTAAAAAATGAGCCAGCATATTTAGATGTTTCTTTCTCTTGGGGCTTGGTGGTGGATTGTGGGCACGCGGGGTAGGGAGAGCTCTCATCCGAAAGTCTGTTGCTTGCAAGGCTCAGAACAGACAGATTCGAGTTGGTTGCTTATATGATTAACATTCCCTTCCCGATTTGGGGGGGGGGGCAGTTATGACTAAATAACATTCCTTGATGTCAGTGGAAATTTAAAGATTTAGATCTTTCCACAGTTGCTGCCAACCTGACATTAATGACTCTGGAATCTTTCTCAGATTTGCTGCAAGGGGTCTCCCAAGAGGGGCTGAGGGGAGAGAGGTGTTTACTCAGCCCCTTGCATCCCAAATTAAATATTCAAATTGGGTTTGTTCTGAGGCATTGTTCAGGCCTGAGCCTTAGCTTAATGGAACCGGTATTGTCCCCGGAATAAAGGTTTCATTAGGCCAGCCCGCAAACTTTTCCCGTTATCCCCTGCAAGAAACAATCTGGGTGACAGCCTACCCGTCATAATCCCCTGCTTCAGATTTATGGTGACAAAAGACTCTTAATACTGAAAATGTTCGGGGGGAGGAGAAACACTTCCCAAACAAGGGGTCTCTCCCTTCCAGGCCAGGTGACAAAGGGTCAGGAGGAATTTGGTGGGGCCTCCTGGCCCACCTGCCGGTTAAGCCTGTGGTCAGTAGATTAACGGCTGCTCTGACTGAGTGTTTGGAAAGGCGAGTTACATGGCAGAGCAAACAAAATTCAGACTGTGCTTTACACATGGTAATCCCAAATTTAATAAGGGCCTCGCCACTGGGAAGCCGGGGCCAAAAAGTAGCTGAGGGGTGGAGCTAGATTGTTCCCAGCAAGGAGTACCGCCACTGGCGCGGGGCACCCCCGGACCACCCCCTGGGGGTTCTGCCGCCTCAGCTGCAAAGTTCCTCCTGGTCTCTTGGGTGAGTTGGCTCTTTTGCCTCCTTCCAGTTTCAAGGGCCTTGTCCAGAGCTGACTCACAATTCTGTCTGTCCTGAACAAATTCCTTGCAGAACGCTTGGGTGGTCAGAAGGCCATATAAGCCTCCAGCCCTGTGGGCTGCCATGGAATCCATCTTCTCAACCATAGGGCTCGCCATGCGCAGAGCTGGGGCTTGACAAGAGCCATGGGAAGCCCAGAATTCAGGCTTTGCGCAGCGCTAATGAAGGCCTGGAGGTCTACGCCTAGTCAGCTATCAGACGTCTAAGATGGGGTATATGTGGGGTGTGCATTGGGCACTTGTGAGTTACTTCTCCCTGTTTCTTTTGTGGCCACCTTCGTGATCAATCATTCACCTAAGAGATATTTACTGAGCACGGGCTGTGTGCCAACTGTCTGCTCAAGAGCCTTAGACATCAGAGTGAACAGAAAAAAGACATGGTCTCACTCCACAAACCCTACAACCTGAGGTAAGTGCTGTGAAGGAGAGAAAAGTTGTTCCATGAGGCCAGACTATATTTTTCATTTTCCTTGATTTTGTTTTTCCTTCCAGCAGGATGCCTCTTAAGTACTATGAAGGAAGAGAAAAAAATAATTACATAATGCCAGCCAACTGGTTTATTTGTCAGAGGCCAGAGGAGTTTCCTCATTGCCATCTCTTGGGGACCAAATAAAGGATACTGTAAGTTTTTCCGTAAAAGAATTCCCTAAGTAGTACCTATCCCACTGGCGTTTTGTCAAAGGCTAGCATAAATCTTAGAGTCTTTCTTTGCTTACAGTGAGCTGTTTGCTTTAGTGGTCTACACCAATGCTTGGTATGCTAAGGATACATGATGAATTGACCAAGGAGGGGCTTGAAAATGCAAAGTACAATAAAAATTAAATTGAGGGCACCTGGGTGGCTCAGTGGGTTAAAGCCTCTGCCTTTGGCTCAGGTCATGAGCTCAGGGTCCTGGGATCGAGGCCCGCATCGAGCTCTCTGCTCAGCAGGGAGCCTGCTTCCTCCTCTCTCTCTGCCTGCCTCTCTGCCTCCTTGTGATCTCTCTCTCTGTCAAATAAATAAATAAAATCTTAAAATAAAATAAAATTAAAATTAAAATTAAAATTAAATCGAGGTCTATGGGAGAGGGTCTTTCTATTAGAGTGGGATTTGGGGGGAATGTGGGGATTTGGGGGAATGTGGGGATTTATACAAATGTAGGACTTCAAGGAAAATATGGATGCTCCATTTCAGCTTGCCTGAAATTTGGCACTTTACCGTCTCCCTGTTAAGGCTTTCTTTTTCTATGCCCTGTCCCCATAGTTTATTGTAATTCTTTCTCATGGATCCATGACATCTACATACTTAGTAAATATGTGTGCCCAGGTCTACATTTCTAGAATTTTTTGTAAGAACCATCTTTATTTGACCCCTGCCAATTCTTCTGATCTTACTTTCCATGTCTTTTCCTCAGTTCTTACATCCAAACTACTATATATATAAAGTTTTTATTTTAGAGAGAGAGTATGTGTGAATGGGGGAGAGCCAAGGGAGAGGGAGAGAGAGAATCTCAAGCAGACTGCCTGCTGAATGCAGAGCCCAATGTGGGGCTCTATCTCACAACCATAAGATCATGACCTGAACCAAAATCAAGAGTCAGAGGCTCAGCCGACTGAGCCACTTGGGCCACCCAGGTACCCCCAAGCTCTATTTGAACAAATGTATAAAACCTCTCCCCCCTCATATGTTCCTTGCCCTGTGCCCCAAGACATGCTGCCATCTCAAACTTCTCAAACATAGTAAGTCATTTGTTGAGAACCTAACCATGTGTCAGGCACTGTTCTGGGCACTTTATGTATATTATCTCATTTAATCCTTCACAAGGAAGGTTGATATCACTATGCCATTTTACAAATGAGGAAACTAAGGTTTATGATGTCAAGTTACTTTCCAGAAGAATGTGGTCAATAAGTTGCTAGTGTCATATTTTTAAAATTTTATGACAGAAATATAAAATTCATATAATAAACATTTTTTTTACTTTTATCGTCACGTGTTTTATCTAAGGCTTCCTTCCTTCCTTCCTTCCTTCTATCCTTCCTTCCTTCCTTCCTTCCTTCCTCTCTCTGTCTCTCCCTCTTTCCCCCTTCCTTCCTGTCCTCTCCTCTTCTTCCTTCCTTCTTTCCTTTCCCTCTTTCTTTCTTTTTCTTTCTTTCTTTCTTTCTTTCTTTCTTTCTTTCTTTCTTTCTTTCTTTCTTTCTTTCTTTCTTTCTTTCTTTCTTTCTTTCTTTCTCTCCCTTTGACTCCCTTTTCCCTTTACCCCCTTCTCCCATTTCCTGCCTCTGACAACCACCAATCTGTTCTCTGTATCTAGGGGCTTGGGCAGTTTTTTGTTTATTTTTCAGTCTGTTTTGGATTCCACATGTAAGAGACATCATCTGGTATTTATCTTTCTCTCTCTGGATTATTTCACTTAGCATGATGTCCTCAATGTCTATCCATGTTGTTGCAAATGGCCATGTTGTGGCAAAATTTCATTCCGTTTTATGGATGAATCATATTCCATGGATACATCACATCACATCTATATGCATTCCTCTGTTGATGGATACTTAGATTGCTACCATATCTTGACTATTGTTTAGTAATGCTGCAATGAACATGGAGGTGCATATGTATTTTTGAGTTAGTATTTTTATTTTCTTTGGTTAAATACCCCAAAATGGAATTGCCAGCTCATACGGTAATTCTATTTTTAATTTTTTGGGGAACCGCCATACTATTTTCCACAGTGGCTGCACCAGTTTATATTCCCACCAACAGTGAATGAGTGTTCTCTTTTCTCCACATTCTTGCCAATACTTGTTATTTCTTATCTTTTTGATAATAGACATTCTAACAGGCTTTCGGTGCAATCTCATTGTGGTTTTGATTTACATTTCCCTGATGATTGCCCCAATTTTAGAATAAGTGATGCCAAAGTGAGCCTTGTATTTCCCTGATGATTAGTGATGCTGAGCATCTTTTCATCTGTCTCTCGGCCATCTGTATGTCTTCTTTGGGAAAATGTCTACTCAGATCTTCTGCCCATTTTTAAAAATTTTTTATTTATTCATTTAAGTAAAATCTACACCCAATTCAGGGCTTGAACTTACAACCTGGGGATCAAGAGTCATGTGCTCCACTGACTGGGCCAGCCAGGTGCCCCTTCTGCCCATTTTTAAAAATCAGATTGTTTTGTGTGTTTTGTTTTTGTTTTTGTTTTTGTTTTGCTAGTGAGTTGTATGAGCTTTTCATATATTTTGGTTACTAATCCCTTATCAGATACATGATTTGCAAAATATTTTCTATTCAGTAGCTTACTTTTTCATTTTGTTGATGGTTTTCTTTGCTATGCAAGAGCTTTTTAGTTTGATGTAATCCCACTTGTTTATTTTTGCTTTTGTCACTTTTGCTTTTGCTAAGACCATATATGACAAGCCCGCAGCTAACATACTCAACAAAAGCTGAAAGGTCTTTCCTTTAAGATCAGGAACAAGACAAGAATGCCCAGTCTCACCACTTCTATTCAACATAGTATTGGAAGGTCCAGCCAGGGCAATTAGGCAAGAGAAAGAAGAAATAAAAGGCATCCAAATTGAAAAGGAAGAAGTTAAACTGTCACTGTTTGCAAATGACATGAGATTATACATAGAAATCCCTAAAGACTCCATCAAAAAAAGTTAGAACTAATAAATGAATTCAGAAATTGCAGGATACAAAATCAATACACAAAAATCCGTTGCATGTCTACACACTAATAACAAACTATCAGAAAGAGAAATCAAGAAAATAATCCCATTTACAACTGCATCACAAAGAATAAAATACCTAGCAATAAATTTGCCAAGCAAGTGAAAGATCTACATATTAAAATTACAAGACATTTAATGAAAGAAATTGAAGACACAATTAAATGGAACGATAATCTGAGCTCATGGAATAGAAGAATCAGTACAGTTAAAACGTCCGTACCACCCAAGATAATCTATAGATTCAACATATTCCTTATCAAAATTCCAATGGCATTTTTCAAAGAAATAGGTAATCCTAAAATTTGTGTGGAATCACCAGAAACAAAAAACAAAACAAACAAATAAAACCCCACAAATAGGCAAAGCAATGTAGAGAAAGGCAAGCAAAGCTAGAGGCATCCTGCTTCTTCATTTCACACCAAATTACAAAGCTATTGTAATTAAAACAGTATGGTATTAGCTTAAAAACAGACACATAGATTAATGGAACAGAATAGAGGACAGAATTCTCAATGAATTTACAACAAAGAAGGCAAGAATATACAATGGGGAAAGGACAGTCTCATCAATAAATGGTGCAGGGAAAACTGGACCTACACTGTCTTACACCATATGCAAAAACTAACTCAAAATAGTTTAAAGACTTGAATGTAAGATCTGAAACCATAAAACTTCTAGAAGAAAACATAGGTGGTACGCTCCTTGACGTAGGTCTTGGTGATGTTTTTTTTAATCTGACACCAAAGGCAAAACCAACAAAAGGCCATACTATAGAGGAACTTGGCTGAGTCAGGGGAACAGGGAAGGCTTTTCTAAGGAAATGGTGTGGGTTGGGGTCTGAAGCGTACACAAGGACTAAGCTCGGTTGGGGATGGGAGCAGATAGAATGATGGACAAAGGGTAGCACATTCAGTGTTACAGAGGCTCTCAGGGCCCTGTGGTAAGAAAGAAGATGGTGTGTGCAAGGAAGGACTACCCTCACTCTATTTCTTGGTGACCCCAAACCTGTGCAGAAAGAAGTTTGGGGAAACCAGGTCCTAGTTTATATGTACTATTGTAAGAGTGAAGGCCACTAGATGCTAAGATCTATGAACAACAATTTCCGGGGTGGGTCTGTAAACCTCAGATGGACCTCCAGGGTTAGGGGCACAAAGCTGCTGGGAGATGAAGCAATTAAAAGGGTAAAAACAAAAAATTTAAAAACCCCAAACTTTTGAGTCTTTTTATAGTTCAAGATGGTGAACCCAGGATACACATTTGGCTCCCATCCTGCCCAGAATCTTGTTGAAATAAAGTTTTAGAATTCTAAAAATATATAAACCTATAACATTAGAGAGGTGAGGAGGAGGCCACCAACAAACAAGAGCGGTAAACAAATTTCGGGAATATATCAAGTATATGGGAACAATCACTAGAGGAACCAGGTGAAGGAAACCACACATAGAATGCTTTATGAGGGGAAGCAGAGGGGATGGAAGCCATTTCACTCAGAAAACCTCACAAAGGTTCAGGGAAGTCCATCTGGGCAAGCGGTATGCACAACTGCACAGCAAACCCACAGCATCTCGAGTTCTTTGGTATGCAACATCAGAAGATAACCGAGGAGGCATAAGTGCATTTGCCAAGGAGGACAACCATTCGCAAGAAGAAAATATGTAAAAAAATAAAAAAATAAAAAATAAATAAGCAAGCTGAAAAATCTCACCCCTGGGGAAAGAGAAGTTGGGAAACAAAATCACTTTTTTTTTTTTTAGAGTTTTCAAATGGATTTGGGAAGACAATGCATTCTAAAAATGGGATTTTGAGAGTAAGAATAAGCTCTTGGAAGTTAAAAACACAATTGCTGAAATAAAATGTTCAGCAGAAGGACTAAAAAGTTGATGAAATCTCACAAAACATTGAGCAGAGAGAAAGAGAGAAAATATGAGAGAGAAAAAAAGTGGAATATCTAATATCTCCAGAAAGAAAAAAAATGAAAGGGGAGAGAATCATCAAAGAAAGTACAGCAGATAATTTCCCAGGGCTGAAGAAAGACTAGTCCCAGCATTGGAAGGACCACTTAGTGCCCAGTGGGACTGAAAAAGACCCACAGTTAGATGCATCCTGGCCAAATATCAATACACTAAACGTAAAGAGTTGTTTCTAAAAGGTTCTGAAGACAAAGATCAGATCCCTTACAAATGAATAGCAGTAGGAATGGTGTCAGACTTCTCCTCAACAACACGAGATGCCAGAAGGTGATGGAGTAATGTCTTCAAAATTCTGAAGGAAAGTTATTTTTAGACTACCAGTCCAGTGAAAGACAACATAGGGGTTTTCAGACAAATGAGAGCACAGAGAGTTTGTCTCCAGCATGCCCTTTCTTAGGAAGTTACATGAGGCTGTAAGTACTTCAGTAAAACTAGGACATAAGATGGGAGAAAGAAGAGAACCTGGGCTCAGACCCAGGAGAGCAGTAAAGAGAAGTCTGGAGATGGCAGTTGCCTAGCAACCTAGGAAGCAACCAGCCCACACCAAAGCGGGATCATCAGAGACCTCCCGGGAGGAGGGGAAGGTGGTTCTTGACTGATTCAATAACTGATGAATTTAAAATAAGAATATGAGCATAGCAGGTAATGTAAGAGAATAAGGCAACTGGAAACTCTGGAGGGAAATTGATTAAAAACAGTCAAGATCTGAATAGGAAGCAAGCAAAAAGTGACATGATATTAAGCTAATGATGACTCCATTTGAGCTGGTGCTAGAAACATCTCTTGGAGAGGCTAAGGGATCACAGCACTGACTTGAAGGGCAAGATGTGTAGTCCTAACACTGTGACTACTGTTAAATACAAATTCCACAACAATAACAATACATATGATCAGTTTCCCATTATAAGAGTCAACTTTTTTAAAAAAAGATTTTGTTTATTTGAGAGAAAGTGAGCAAGTGAGAGAGAGAAAGAGGGGAAGGGCAGAGGGAGAGGGAGAAGCAGACTTTCCACTGACGCAGGGCTCGATCCCAGGACCCCAGGATCATGACCTGAGCTGAAGGCAGATGCTTAACCAACTGAGCCCCCCAGGTGCCTTGTTTCTTTTAATCTGCCTAAAGATGAGGTGGGCATTATTATCCTAGGTTTAGAGAAGTTACAGAACTTGCCTGGGGTGGTAGAACCAATATTTAAAGTAGTCATCCTGTCTCTCCAGAGATCACAGAAGCTGGGTTAAGTGAGTAGCAATTATGTTATGAATAGAAGCACTACTGGACATTAGGAGATACAAGCTGTACTTTTAGCTCTACTGTGAAACAGATGTGTGATAATGGGCAAATCATTTAACCTCTCTGAGTTTTACTTTTGTCATCTTAAAAATGTGGATTGGAGAGGTAGTGATAATACATTCTCTTATAAAAAACTGCAGAACACAGAGATTAAGTTTGTGGACTCCAGTCCCAGGTTATGAGTTCAAATAATAGTTCTGCTATTGGTGAATTATGTGACCAAATCGTCTTGTGTCTCAGTCTCCTCATCTGTGAAATGGGTATGACAATAACAGTATCTATTTCACAGAGTTATGGTGAGAACTAATTGGTACAGTATACCAAGTTCTTGACATACTGCTGGCATATAGTAAAATTAGTCATCATTAATATCATTTTTATTATTAATAGTCTTTTCCATCAAAATTATTTTAGGATACATTAGAACTTTTATTTTTTTTAAAGATTTTATTTATTTATTTATTTCACAGAGGGAGAGAGATCACAAGTAGGCTGAGAGGTAGGCAGAGAGAGAGGAGGAAGCAGGCTCCCTGCCGAGCAGAGAGCCTGATGTGGGCCTGGATCCCAGGACCCTGAGATCATGACCTGAGCTGAAAGCAGAGGCTTTAATCCACTGAGCCACCCAGGCGCCCACATTAGAACTTTTAGAATAATTGTTAATATAGCCAGGAATTTTGGGGCACCTGGCTTAATTTGTTGGGCATCCAACTCTTGGTTTCAGCTTAGGTCTGGTCTCTGCATCCAGAAATGGAGTCCCTGTCGGACTGTGCACTCAGTGTGGAGTCGGCTTCCGCTCTGCCTCTGCCCCTCATCCCCACTGGTGCTCTTTCTCTCTCAAATACATAAAGAAATTTCTTAAAAATATATAGCCAGGATTTTCATGTTTAGAAATGAGGAGGTAGGAAATTTCTCTTTAATAAGGAGAAAAAAATCACCCCTCTGGAGAGGAACCAGGAGAGACTGTGGAGTCTGAGAAACAAACTGAAGGTTATGGAGGGGAGGGGGGAGAGGGATGGGTGAGCCTGGTGGTGGGTATAAAGGAGGGCACGTATTGGATGGAGCACTGGGTGTGGTGCATAAACAATGAATCTTTGATCACTGAATAAATAAAAAAATAAATACATTTTTAAAAATCGCTCCTCTTATGTAGTAACTCACACCTTTCAAAGCACATGCTCCTATAGTCTTAATTAGTACCTGAAAACACTGGGGAATCAGTCACAACACTGTACATTTGAACCGCTCCTCATAGTGATCACTGCATTTGAACTCCTGTCAGCTCATTTTGGCCCCATCTCATGCTGTGAGACAGACAATGCCAAAAGAGAGATGAGGATTTCATTCAGCTGAGGTGACTTGCTCAAAGTCACACATTAATGGGTAGTAGAACCAGCAATGAAATTGAAAGCTCCTAATCCCAATTTAGAACTCTTTCCAGAAAGAAATCTGTATTCTGCAAAGTACTCTGTGCTTATACATATGTTGGGCCCCCATAGATCTGAACCTGAATGTGGAGTAGAATTCTCCAGTGGCAAAAATCTCTCTTCTGTAACCAAGGACATAACCAGTCTCTGTCTAGAATGAAATCCCAGTCTCTGCATGGTGGTGGGTGTCTAGGATCACTGCTACTTCACAGAGAGTGAAAGAAGTGAGGGGCCCAGGCTCAGAGAGACCCCAGTTCTCTTCCCTACTCTAGCACTCGACTAGTTTTGTGGCCTGGGGAAAATCACTTACAATTCTCTAAACCCTTCTCAAGAATGGAGTTGAGCTTAACCACCTTCTGGGGAAGCTGTCAGAATTGGTGATAACATGTGGAGGCATCGAGTAGGCATCCAATAAATGGCAATTTTAAAAAAAGCAAAAAAAGCTTTTTTCCTCCAAAAGGCCAGCATGGCTGACAGACCCAGCTTCTGGTTTCACTTCTGTTTCTCCAGGATACTGGCTCGAAGAAAGGCAGCAGGCAAAGCAGACAGGTGACTTGAAGTCATGAAACATATATTCTCACCTTGGGCACCTGCTGACTTTAATGACTAAAAATTTCCCCCCGAAACAGCCATCATTTAGCAAATACCAGGGCTAGTTATTAATTTAAAAACATGTTCAGCCTGTGCTTACAGACACTGCCATTTCCCCCCTCGGGAATGAGTTTTTAGTTATGTTTTTAAAATTAGCTGGCGCTTGAATTTCATTTCCCATCCAAGCTTCCCTGTTATCTGTAAGGTCACAGAAACACGTAGGCCACGGACAGTCCAATCCCAGATATTAGGCTCTCGGAATTAAAAGCCGAAATAAGTAAATAAATGGAGAATGCCCAGGGATCTTTCAGAGCAGCAAGCCAGTCCCCAGCGAGCTGCCGGAGCCAGGTTTCCTCCTTCCGAGGCTCTTCCTTTACATTTTGAGGTGAAGGCTCAGGAAAAGGAGGAGGAAGAGGAGGAAAAAGGCCTATGACCTATATCTTCAAGGTCTGTCTCTTCTGTGCTCAGCAACGGGAAAGAATCAGAATGCATTCTGGAGGAAGAAGAAAAACCCCAAGTGCTGATTGTCCCTTTAAGCCATTCCAATCACAGGCTCGCCGTTAAAATAATGCTCGCCTACTGCGCTTCCAACTGGGCCATCTACCTTTTTCGCTGGCGGGGTCAGGCCCAGTCAAGCCTGATGAGGCTGCCACAGGCCCCGAGAGCTGAGCTACAGGCCCGGGTTCCACCTGTTTTCCCTTCCCCTCCTCCCTGCTTGAAAAGGAGCATTAATTAAACCGGTAAACAAGCCGGCTCCCACTCTAAATCAGAGCTGCAGGCAACGGAGAGATAACTTGGGCTCCGGAGAAGAGGGATTTTCAGTTAATTTATGGAATTCACCGTCACTCTCTCTCTGAGCAGCCAGCTCCCCGCTTAACGGGGGAAATTGAAGCAGACAGCCTTTGTCTAAACACTTCTTTTGCCCAGAATATCTTAATTTTTCTATTTGAATGTTTAATCAGGTTTGGGGTGCTTCTTCTTTTTTAATTTTAATGGTGCAGACGTTTGGGTGTTATCATCACTTGGCGGGGGGCTGCGGGGCGCGCGTCCTCCTGGGGCGCAGAGGGAAGGAGCAGTTTTTTCCAGCTGGGTTCGGACAACCGGCGACAGAAGGAGACTGGGGTTTGGGCGAAGTTTTGGGGGGTCTCGAAGTCGGGGCAGCCCCGAAACTCTTTGCCCACGGGCACGGCCCTCTCCTCCTTTGGGCCCCGCCGCCGGCTTTCTTTCTCTCCCACCTCGGGGAGCACCCGGGGCAGGGCTCCCGGCCTTGGCCCGACCAGCCCGCGTGCCCGCGTGCGCGCGGCCCCCGCGGCGTCTTGGGGGATCCCTCTCCCGGCCCGAGGGCTGGGCCGCCGCTCGCTTCCGGCCGCTGCTGCGAGAACCCCTCGCTGCCCAAATTAATTTCTCCAAGGAGGAGGGGGTGTGCGTGTCTTACTCCCCACCGCTCTCCGGAATTCCTCCGTTTCAGCGGGAAACACCTTGAAATTGTAGTTTTCCTCAGATTATAGACAGTCCAAGGAAAACCCCCCCGTAAATCTTTGTCATTTCCTATGTAAACCTTCATAAAATACACAGGAACGGCTTAAACATATTTCAAGTCAGCCTGCTTTTCCGGGTGGCATATCCAGTAATCATGTTGACAAATTAATGGTAGAGAATTAGTTGTACATTAAAGCTTTAAATTACATTATGCAGCACATTGTCATAAAATGATATAAAACAATAGGAAAATAAATGTAAATTAATTCCAGTTACTGACAAGTACACCACCAGACTGACATCTGTACACTCGGCAGCGGGCTCAGCCGCTGGGGCGCAGCGCCGAGCGCCGCCCGTCCCTGCCCGGAGCCGGGGAAGGCGCCGCGCGGCTCGGCGTGCCAAGGGTTAAGTGGCGCCGATCGCCGCCTCCCCGGGCTCCCCTCCCCTGTGTGCTGATTTTCAGGCCCACCGAGTCGCCCGAGAAAGTTTTCCATTCG
Source organism: Ailurus styani (assembly GCA_002007465.1). Classification (NCBI taxonomy): domain Eukaryota; kingdom Metazoa; phylum Chordata; class Mammalia; order Carnivora; family Ailuridae; genus Ailurus; species Ailurus styani. Next base: position 1,832,688 of record LNAC01000096.1, read on the forward strand.
ACGAGGCTGGAGCATTTCAGGGGCTGAGCTCCTTAGAAAGCTTCAGGGCCCCCGAGGGCCGACTTGCTGGGAGGGGGCGGCCTGCCCGGTTCTGGACACGCTAATTACAAGGATTCTGTTTCCCGGGTCTGCAGGAATGCATTACCTGCAGCAAAGGAGGCACGGCCTCTCAGGAAGGCCCCGAGAGGAAGCTGAATGCCCCAGTGAATTCCAGACCCGTCCCGAGGTTTATACCCACAACCCCAGCCCATGCTGAGGGACTAATCGCTTGGCCATTGTCAGGGCTGTTGTCCAATCGGCCTCTGAATAGCACGACTTCACAATGCCGAGTATGAATTAGAGGGGAACAAATGTGGATGCAGACTTTTTTTGCAACAATACCTAACTGAGCCTTTCAGACAGGACAAGGGATGCACAAAAGCTTGACGGAAATTGGAGTAACTTTTGGAGGCCCTTGGAGCTCCCGTCAATAAGCGCTGGCTCTATAATGGCGACCGGGGCCTCCTCCACCAACCGCCCCCCCTTTTCTGTGGGATGGATCAATTGTTCCTGGGGTGGGGGGAAATTGTCATAAAAATTGGGCATTTTGGTTGTCCTTGTCTTGGAAACGGTGGCTCTCTGTTGAACGCGGCCAAATGGATTTGTCTCCTTTTTATGTGAATTGTACATTGGGTCATTATTTCGCCCACCGTAAAGTACCGACAGTGTCCCCTCCCTCCCTCTGCCCACCTCCAAAAGAACAGAATAGCTTCTTGAGCTATACAAATGTCAGGTCTCTGTTTTAAAATTTAGCTTTGTTTACCCAACAGAATGGAATTCATTACTGTGTAAAAGTGGTTCCATTTTCTGATCTTTTTATTCAAAATGTTGAGAGTATCAGAAAGCTCATTTGAAGGTCACAGGTTTATGTATCTATTCTCTTAAGTGTTTTAGAAATTCATATGGAGGACACAAAAGGTGGAAAATGTGAAAACATACTGTTCATTGTTTATCCTAACCTTGCCATGGTTATTAGATAAATGAGTGTAGGGGGAAAAAATGGCATTAAAAGCCACTGTGAACTGGGAATTTTTTTTTCCCCTGAAGACTGTTAATTTTAGCCCTTGATCTGTAAAGGTCAATTTCTAATTCTTTTTACTGTGCAGTTTATATAACTTCTGCATTTGAAGTCTATAAAAAGCTTTTGCAGACTTTTCATAATGTAAGTAGCAATTTATTTCATTACGGTTTGAATTTTTTATGTAATTCCTATGGACATTTTGATGAAATTGTCAGGCTTAAAAGCTGTAGCACTTTTCATTTGGGGGTGTGTGGACTTTTTTTTTTTTTTTCCTCAGATCCATTCTTGCTGGATAATTTAAAATTAGTAGATTAATCAGTTCAGTGATTTAAAAGACCAAGCTTTGGTTGGAACAAGCTCTGAGGCAAAATCATTTTATTTTATTTTTTTATTAGTAAATGATTTAAAAGGCCTTTTCAACTAGTTATCTGAAGCCGATATTTAACTGTTACTTATTCCACTAATTTCTATCTTTTGTTAAAAGAACTTTCCAGCCTAAATCTCCTCGCTCTGTCCCATGCTAATTGCAGCTTACATTATATAAATGGCTTTGTAAAGAAAACTATAAGTCCGAGCCTTGAAAGTTGGGTGTTTCTATTTGCTCAAACTTGATGCACTTGTTTGGAGAGGGTCATTGCAGGGAAAGCTGTGTAGCCTGTAAGAATGTCCTGGATAACAAGCTTAAACAGAACCTTTTGTGGTGCTTAGTATTCTCAGGACTCCAAAATGAGGCCTCCTTTTTCTAACCGCGGGCTGAAGTGGTTCATTACTGCTGTTTCCTCCGCCAGGCCAGGGCTCAGCCATTCCCACTACTGAAGGTCTGTAACTTCCTTAAAAAGGAAGAAGGAAAACATGGCCCAGAAAGGTCTTGTTAGCACTTCCTATGTGAAATTAGCAGCTTTCTAAAAGGTACAACTCCAATTACCTCACATTGTGGAGGCGAGTACAAACTCAACAATACGCACAGCCTAGCAAGTGACATTCTGTCTTTCTAGAGTTACTTCCCTAATTAGGAATGAAGAAGCTCTATTCTGCTGAGTACATCTATTTACAGTGGCCACAATGCTTTAACTTGAGCATCCTTCTCAAAGCCCAGTGTTAAAAAACACAAGTGCTCTTTTCGCCGAGCAGGCTATGGTGAGGCGACACATTCCTAACGGTTACGCCCTGGGGGGGGGGGGGGAAGTGTAGCCGCTTTGGCAGGATTGTTAACACTTCAGGATTCATTTTCCACAATAACGCCCCTGCCCAGAGAGCTCTGGGAATTACAGTGGACAATGGGGAGGCATTCTTAGGAGGGTCTAATGATGGAATAAAAAGAAAAATATTTATTGCTTTTGACAGTTCCACAAGGGGCAAAAATCCTTGTCGTGGGTAAAGTTTCCCTAGCTGTTGGAGGAAGGCGGCTCACGGGGACTCAAACAGTTCCACTTCCTTTGTGAGGAGACTGAGTACCAGGGCCAAGCTGGGAAATTAAAGATTAAGTTCATTAAGGTAAGATAATTGTGTGGAGGCATTGTTGTTGATACAGGTGGAGCGAGAGGGGCTGGGGTAGGAAGCCCATTTACATGTGGGGACGACCCATTAAACAGGCTTAACAGATGTGCAACATAAATATGTTTATTGTTTGCCTGATGACTGACCTGTGCTTTCGCTGTTTCATTAGTCAACAGGCCCCCGCCGAAGGAGAGACCGGACTCTGCCGGGAAGCAGGTGGAAGAGAAGGCAAAGCAGGCTCCGGAAAAGAAAGATCCAGTCCTGTGGGCCCTCCTCGGCCTCCACTTGCCCCGTCCCCACACGTCTAAGTTCCTTTCTGGCCCCGTCCCCACCTGACGGGAACAGCCAGCCCTCGCGGGATGGGTACAGGGGACGATGCTCTCCCACCTGAGGTGTGTCTTTGGGTCTTTGTGGACGCTGACAGGAGATGTTGGTGCAGAAGAGCACGTTATAGAGAAGGCATTGGACTCTCTCCTCTCTGAAATCTGGTGATCGAGTTTCCAGTCAGGGAGTTTATCACCTGCTTTCCTACCCCCATTACTTTACCTCCTCGGAAACTGACTACTTCGGATATCTGGGTGACCTATCTTTAAATTCCTTCTTCCGGGGGGGGGGTGAAAAATAAAACAAAACCAAATATGGACACCCCCACCCCTTCACACACACACCCCACACACACATCCTACTCACACAGACATACTCTCTCTGCTTTGTTATTGCAAATTGTGTTTGCCTTTGTGAGGGAGAGCTCCTCCCTTTCCCTTCCCTCACTTGGACACCCATAAATACTGAGAACTTGAAAAAGAAAAAAGTGTAAAGCAATATGGTGGAATTCTTGTGAGCCTGGGGTCCATCCTGGTGGTTTGTTTGAGAGGAATAAGGTAGACAGGGAGGTGTCCAGAGTGTGGCCAAATGGCTGAGAATGTGTCTGGTGCAGTGTTCGAGAAAAAGCACCCCCACACCAGCCTCCCTGCCTTATTTTCCTCATGTCTTGGGCATAGAGACAAAGGTCTTTATTTTTGGTGGGGTCCGTAGTTCTGTTTCTGCTGAGGAGCTGAGAAATGCTGTCAGACTTGGAGATGTCTCTGATAACAGATATCCTGAGAGAAGCGCTTGTTTATTTGCATGATAGGGTCACTTATTATACAAAAACTCACCAGCTTGCTTTTCTTTCCCCTCCTGCCCTCCCTCCAGCCCCCCTCTGAGGAAAATAAACAGTGTCATAATGATTTTGGTAAATAGAATTCTTTTTAAAGCCACCTGATCGTGGGGAGACATTCTGAGAGGACCCTAGGATTTAGTTTAGTGTTGGTGTGTGGAAAAAAAGACTTAATTTTAGAGAGGCTTTAACACACGCGCGCGCGCGCGCACACACACACACACACACACATCACATGGTGAAGAGATTTCTCAGGAGTTAAGAATAAACGTGTTTTGATCCCTTCAGATTCCATCATGTTGTCTTTCTTGTTACTTACTTTTAAAGGAAAGGTTACAGTGGAATGTTGATTTCCTTTAGGCGGCCAGGCGTCTGTGACGTGGCGTGCAATGGAGAGTCTTTTAGTTCTTTTCATAGATTGTATCAGAGAAGTTTGTGAATAAAACATTTTCAGTGTAATGTGTTTATTGGCTCGGACAGGACTAGAAATAATTCCGAAGCAAGCAAGCAAGCAAGCAAGCAAGCAACATGTACCAAAGTTCTCCGTGTTTGTCTCCTCTTGTCCTCATGTAAGGGTTTCTTTTTATTTATTGCTATAAAGTGTCCTTTGTCCTTGAGAATGTTGAATAGACTTCTTTCAAAAGTTATCAGAGACCGGTCTGATAAATCAGACGAGAAATTAGGAACATCTGAGTTATTTTCTAAGATGGGTTAATGAAGAGATGAGGATTTGCATTTTCTTTTAAAGACCTAATGAACAAGCCAAACAGATGAGGGAGGAAGGCTCGCAGGCTGTCACATTGTGATTTATCAGAAAGCAGAAGGGAAAATTTGATACAGACAAGATTCCAAGCTGCGGCTTACTCGAAATGGGTTAACTTTTTTGAAAACAAATGTACAGTCCTTGGCCTTTTACAAAAAATGGTAGAGCTTGAAAACCTAGTACCATGTCCTCAGCGCTTAAACATTTAGCTCCATCAACGGCCCTTTAAAGGAAAAAGAAAAACTGTTTTGTCTATACTCAGAAAATATTGCTTCCTAAACTACTGGAAACTACGTTTGTATTTTCGGCCCTGCTGAACTGAGATTACTAAGACCTTTTAAGTAAGAGGCTTTTTCTTTCCTGCTTAATAAAAGAAGCTTGTCATCACATTGTCATATAAGGAGGAAAGCCTCAGTTTTGAAATGATTTGTAAGTTTGAGGTTCTTAGAACAATCACCTTGAATTTGGAGCTGTGGTTAAATTGGTGAAAGGACGGGAGTGCAGGGATGGAGCTACATTTCTTTATGTTCTTGGAAAATTTCTCAAACGGAAGAGACCTGGGGCTTCTTCACTTTGGAAGCAGGAGCTCCCTCCCGCCCTTTCCAGCATTGATGGGGGCCAGGACCACAAACAGGAGCAGCCAGGGAAGATCTGAAAACCCTCTACATCCTCCCCACCAAGCCCTGAGTGCTGTAAATATTTCAGGCTATTTGCATCACAATTTCTGGAAACTGTGTTGGAACTTTCAAATTTTATCTATTTAATAACGATTTTTTTTACACTTCCTACTCATAAAAAATGTTTATGGGCTCTTTTGTGCCTTATATTTATTGGGAAAATATGAGAATATACTGTGTTGAATTTTCATGAAAGCTTTAGGTCACTATTCCTTGGTCTCCACCGTTAGTATGATTATTATTAAGGTAAAATTCGTACAGTATAAAGTTAATCACTTTAAAGTGTACAGTTCAGTGATGTATACTACATTCATAATATTGTGTCTGTACCTTTTTTTCCAGTTTTATTTTCTCCCAATTGTAGAATCACCAACAAGTTCTCGTTGGAGAATTGTTAAATATCTATATTCACTCAACAAACATTTATGGAGAAAATTTTTCCAAGAGAGGTGCTGGGCTAAGTTCTATTGTGGGTTATAAAGATGAAAAGGAACTGTCATGCCCTCAAGACATTTTTTTTAAATCATTAAACACATGCTACTTTAGTCAGGGAATGCTTACCGATTTTATTAATAAATTTATTCAGCCCACAGAGAGTTAGCATCCCAAAACATCAAGAGTTGGTCAGTATTTCTCAGCCACATTAGCCAGTATCATCAGACTACAAGAGGTTGAGACTATTTACTGTACTATTCTCTCAGAGTGATGTCATTTTCTCTGATGCGATCCAAAGTTTTCAAAACTTGGAATGTTTTGTTTAGCATGTTCACTTAGATGGACGTTTCTGTGACGGAGGTCCATTATTTCAATGTGAAACTCTCTGTGTAGGTTTTCAGCAAATTTTAGCGTAGGTGGCTGTAAAAGTTTGGTGAGAAGGCTCCCCAAGGATATCAGTCACGTACTTTTGCTGGAAAAGCTTTGCTTGTTTCTTAGGGGTCCTTGAAGGCAAGTGGTAAGTCCACTATGGGTAATAACAAAGGCCATGAATCCAAGACTACATGTAACCTAAAGTTGATTTTAAAGATTAAAATGGCTTAAGATAAGAAAAAGAAAGCATGATCCCTTAAAATAGTTATCTTTTTCTTGAAAAACGATTTCTCTTTCGAATAAAATCTGTATTTTGATGTTGATGATGGTGATGATGATGTTGGTGTTGGTGGTAGTTTGAAGGTGAGAGCTGGCACAGAGGAAGTGTGACAAAGAAAGTGTCTCACTGAGGTTAGGTTATCCAGCTTTGGGGTGTTTTCTTTGGTATAGAATGTAGGAAAAATATATGACAAATCAACAACTATTTATTGAGTCCCCTTTTAACACAGGCTGTACATAGTCTCATTTGTGAGGAAGAAAGACAGTAGGCAAAAGAGTGCAGTTTTTAGAGCTTGATTCTTGTGGGTTCCCATGTTAATTCTAGCCACTTTCTAGCTGTGTGCCTTTTGGCAACTTACTTCTCTGCTCTGAGCCTGGATTCTTTCTGCAGAGACAGCAAGAGCAGCCTTGCATGGTCCCCTGTGAGGATCAGCAGTAGTGTGATGTTAAATCACATCCTCCGTGCTCAATAAATCATTAATTGCTAAGACAAATACACACGTCAGTCCTGCTTGCCATGCCTTTCAACCAAAGAACAGAGTCTGACATTGTACCAGGGAAAACAAAGTGCCTTTTGGTGTGAGTTTTGCAAATCATGAAGCATCAGATTAATGTTTGGTAGTGTGTGTGATGTCTGGGGAGATAATTTTTTAAGCTCTCAGTGGAGGGAGGGAGGAAGGCCTCAGGATTAGTATTTTGAATGGGAATGTCTAGAATCTGTAGCTTTGACTGTTGAATACCATCTCTCGCTGCTACTGAAACCTTACAAATATCACCTGAAAAATTATTTCAATTTGCCATCGGACTGGAACCATCAATTTACACCTGAAATGTGTCAAAATGTTGGGTATCTCTATAATGATAAAAATGATTGGAATTGCCATGTTTAATTAAAATGTTAATCCACTGTCATCTTACATGATCTCTATTTATAGAGAATTTTCTATTTGCTGTTAGAATATTTTATTATTAAATGAAAGCCCTGCTGTTTAGCCAATGGCTGGTGCTAACTTAAGGAGGAGGTGACAGTCTGCTAGGGGTGAGGAGAGGTGACCCCTTCATCAGGAGAGTTGAAGGAATGATTGCAAAGAAGCTGGAAAGACCACCCTGTCTCTAAATCTTTCCAGCCTGCTCCCTGATGTTTAAAACCTTTTAACAATAGATGTGGCTAAAATGCAAATGCTTTGGGGAAAAGGAACACAAAAGTTCGAATTCACAAAAAGATGCAAAATGCCTTATACCTAGCCCTTTTCTGAGGGTGGAAGGCTTGAAGGGTACAGTATGGGAGGAAGGAAATTATTTTGACTGAATTTGTAATTTTGCTAAAATTGACCATGAATCAGAGGAAAACTTCCTAGGGGTTCGGGGAGGGGTAAGGGGACCTGAAATTTTGATCTCGGGAAATAATATTATCTCTGCTTTCTTGTCCAGAGGATGATTCGGTACAGGATCAGTCTCTGTTGAGGTACAAAAGCAGATCTCAGAGTCTACATTCAAGATCCTTGGAAAGGACTCCGAGTAACTACAAATCTCCCTGCTTGGTGTCGTCACCATCTTAGGTTGGATTCAGCTCATCCTGCCTAGGTTACTTGCCCAATCGACCTTCCTGTATGACTCTTCCAGGGCTTGAGGGCTGTCTCCTTCAAAAAGCTTCCTTCTTTCCATCTCTCTCTCTCTCTTTTTAAAGATTTTATTTATTTATTTGACACAGAGAGAGAGATCACAAGTAGGCAGAGAGGCAGGCAAGAGAGAGGAGGAAGCAGGCTCCCTGCAGAGCAGAGAGCCCGTTGTAGGGCTCCATCCCAGGACCCTGAGATCATGACCTGAGCCGAAAGCAGAGACTTTAACCCACTGAGCCACCCAGGCGTCCCTTCCCCTCCATCTCTTGATCATCATCTTGATCCTAACTAACCCCTCCCCACCCGTGCTGACTTACCTCCTGGTTCCTCCTTTCCATTCATTGGTCATCTTCCGGCCCCTCCTCCCCAGCTGTTGGTCACCGGATCCTCAGACTCCGAGCTCCTGTTGCTCTGGATACACCTTCTGGAGCAATTTGCTTTCTCCTTGGTAATCCAGCGCTTCCTCGGGGGGGTGGCTGCACAACAGACACATTCCACCCACTTCCTACATAAAACTTTGCCTGGAAGCCCTTAAGGGTTCTTCCTTCATCTTCTTCAGTCCAATTCTGCTCAAGGAATACCTCCTCTGTGATGCCCTTTCTAACCTTTCTAGCCTTCTCTGGAGAATAACTTTTTTTTTTTTAAAGATTTATTTATTTATTTGAGAGAGAGAGAGTGTGCCTGCATGCCCAAGTGGGGGGAGGGGCAGAGGAGAGGGACAAGCACTGGGGGGCTTGATCTTATGACCCTGAGATCATGACTAGAGCCAAAATCAAGAGTTGGCTGACCAACCAACTGAGTCACCCAGGCGTCCGAATAAACTTTTTTTTAAATTATAAAAATATGTAACATAAAATTTACCATTTAAACCATTTTTAAAGTATACAGTTTATTGGCATTAAGTACATTCACAATACCGTGCAACCATTACCACCATCCATCCCTAAAATTTTTCATCATCCCAAATAAAGCCCTATATCTGTTAAACAAGAACTCTCTTTTCCCCTTGTCCTTTGGAGCCTCTAATTCACTTTGGGTCTTTATAAATTTGGCTAACCTCAATACCTCATATAAGTGGAGTCATACCGTATTTGTCCTTTTGTGTCTGACTTTTTTCATTTAGCAAAATGTTTTCAGGTTTCATCCATGTTGTAGCGAGTGTCAGGATTTCATTCCTTGTTGAGGCTGAATAATACTCCATTGTATGCATCTGTCACATTTTTTTTTATCCATTTTTTTGTTTATCCATTTGTCTATGGCAGATATTTGGGTTGTTTCCCCTTTTGGCTACTGTGAATAATTCCGCTGTGAACACTGGTGTACAAGTGTCTACTTGGGTCCCTGCTTTCAGTTCTTGAGGTCCATAGCTAGATGTAGAATTGCTGGATCATATGGTAATTTTATGTTTACCTTTCAAGAAACTGCCAAACAACGATCATTTTGATGCACCTTTACATGACGCTTTAGAGTTGACCAAATGCTGGGTGTTCCATTAGCTTCTCAGAGCAAGCCTGTGAGACAGACACTGTTATGAACACCACCTTTGTTCCGGGGAAGAAAATTAAGTTCGGGGAGGTTCAGTGACTTGATCAGGGTAACTCAACACACTGATGGAGACTTTGGTCTCAAAACAAAATTGTGTGACTATGGTGCCCTTAGGCTTTCTGATGCTGTGTGATGCACCCCAGGGTTCCCTCATGGCTTTATCCCCACAACTCAAATAAGCCTTAAGGAACATGTCTTGACTCCCAGACTGTCAACCTCAAGGGTGCTGTGTCATGCTTATTTCAGTCTAATATGTCCGAGTCTGGTACATGATAGCTCTCACTGAATGTCAGTTGAAAGGATAAATGAATGAATAGGTTCTTGATGGAGAGGGAGGTGAAAAGAGGAAGGTACCACAATGGAGAAACAGTCAAGAGAACTTCCTCGTCCGTTAGTATTTTGCCCCAGACATGCAGGCAGAGCTGGCGTCTCTGTACTCGCGATCGCCTCTGCTCCCTCCCTCATCTGAAATGTCATTTCCTGCTCTGATTTTCCTGGCCCTGGTCATTCCTGCTCATGAAGTTCTGATGGTCACTTCCTCCCTATCTCTCCAGCCAGATGGTAGGCTCCCTGGGGTCTATGACCCCAGCATTGAACACAGTGCCAGGCACAGAGTAAGTGCTTGGTATGTAGTTATTGACTGAATGAATTTCGCAATGAAAGGGCCTCAGGAAGTTGCCCCTCTTTCCTTATTCATGCATGGGGGGGGGAGGTTTGTCAGATGGAATCCAGGATGCCCAGCTAAATTTTAATTGCAGATAAACAATGAGCACTTTTCTTTAATATAATACATGCTTACACTAAAAAGTTATTCATTGTCTATCTAAAATTGACATTTAACTGGGTCCCGTATTTTTTTTTTTTTTTTTTTTTTGCTCAGTTGGCAACACTGGTCGCTAGTTACTTTTTATTGCTTATGGTCACATCACCAAAATCCTCAGTAATCTGAAGGAGAGAGTAGGAAACTGTTTTTTCCAGAGCTGACTTGCCAATTATCTTTTAGTCTTAAAAATGCAAATGGGTGCATTTTTTTTTCCTGAATGGAAATAATCCTACACCTGCAGCAATTTCATTCCCATCTGAAATTATAGTTTCTGCATCCTCTCAGATAGCTCTGCTCTGAAGTCAAAATATTTCAAGTGTCTACTCTGGCTTTGGCTAATCCCTGCATCCAGGCCGTTCACTCGGAGATGTTATGTGCCTGTGGTCATTTGAGACACTCCCAGAAGGCTGATGTATAGGCCTCTTGCTCAAGGGCAGGCTAACTATCCTGATGTGTGGAATTTTCTTTAAAGATTTTAAAATTTATTTTGAGAGAAAGGGAGAGCGAAGAGAAGGGAAGAGGGAGAGGGAGAGAGAGAATCTCAAATAGACCCCTCGCTCAGCGCAGAGCACGACATGGGGCTCGATTTCACAACCCTGAGATAATGACCCCATCCAAAATCAAGAAAGAGCCAGCCGCTTAACCGACTGAACCATCCAGGTACCCCTGATGTGTGCAATTTATTCCACTCTGATTTCTGTAGGTTCTTTTGGGTTGGACTGCTCTATAATCCAGAACTTTCAGTGTGACACCTAACTGGGGGCCTGACTTGGTTTTCCCATAAGCCCGTTTTTAGTTGTGGCACTGGCAGGAGACATTCTTTAGTCTCCCCGAGGGCCCGTCCAAGTTCAACTGCGGGAGAGCCCTGGGATCAGTTCTCTCCACCAGATGTACCTTACACTTTCTGGAATGAAGGAGAGGCAGGCGATCCTGGCGGGAAGCGTAGCCACAGCCTCCTTGACCAGGATGGCGTCTGCTGGGGCTGGGAACTGGGGGCTGAGACCAAACTGGGGTGAAGCTGGAGACTGCAAGAAAAGGCCAAGAGAAGAAACAAGACTCTTTCATGTGCTGCTCTCTTGTGTGGGATCCGCCTAAGTACTGAATTATAATAGCCCTTGCTGCTTCTCTAACTCACCTCATATCATCTTGCGGGGATGCAGTTACTTATGTGTCTGCTGATTTAGGGAATTTTTTTTTTAAACATTAGCTTTTCAGACTTAGAAGCAGCTAGGCTGATGAAAAGCCACAGGGTTGGAGGAGTGGTGGGGACAGGAGGTGGTGGTGGCTCTCCAGGGACACTGGGAATAATAGTCATTGCAAATGGGGTGACCAGGAGCAGAGATACAGAGATTGGGGCTGCAGAGTAGCTCAAGGGCACTTTCAAAAGTTTGGGGTTTCCCCCAGACAGTGGCGGGGTGGCAGGAAGGCAGGAAGGCAGAGAGGTCACTCAATCCAGAGATGTCTGAGTTACTTAACTTCCAGACTGGGTGTCTTGAACTTGGGAAGTTCTTGGGCTAAGGGATTGAAAAGTCTGGGTCCTTCCAGGGCCTCAGTTTCCCTCCTGTTCAGAGGGTAGAGGCTAATCTCTGTCACCAGCTGGCCAAGCAGGGGAGACTGCAGAAACTGAGGTGCTCACACTTTATATTCTTAGGAACACAGATACCATCCAAAGTCCAGCTGGAAGAGATCCAGAGGGAACAGGGCAGAAAACACAACTTGCAGAGACATTTTGGGGTGGGGAGGGTGGAAGGTGTAGTAGCACCATGCGGGTTGAGTTATTCTTTGGAACTTCTGCTCCCCTCTGGAGTTGGAAATGGTATTTTCCTCATAACCTAAAATCCCAGCTTTCTGTTGGCTGTTACTCACTTGAAGGGACCTCCTGGGAACTGGTAGACACAGGCCAGGGAGTCCTGAGGAAATCAGCCTACCCTGTGGACCTGTCACAAAATCCCCCCAAATCCCAAACACTAGGGTTTAGCTGAAATAGAACACTCCGCTCTCATCACCTGATGCCACATCCCATCCCATCTCTGAAGGAAGGAGTCCTACGGGGGCAAAGTAGCCCAAAGTTGTATTTTAAGATTTTGCTTTCAGGAGATCCTGGAGAGATGGTCCGTGGACACTTCATTGTCTGATTACTGCCACGTGTGAGATTATATGTAAGACTTGACACGTGAGTTGCCCTCTGGCCATTTAGCTTATAAGGAAGGGGCTGAGAGAGGGACAGGGGATCAGAGGGGAGATGGCAGGTCTGGGTTTCTGGAGACTTTGAAGCCCTGCAGCCCTTGCCCTATCAGAAACGCCTCCTGGTGGGCACAGAAGAACCATCTAGAGACTTGCAAACCCTCAGGAAGGCCCAGGCAATGGACCAGACCCCAAGCATCCAGGAACTTGAATCTAAAAGACGTCAACTTTCCCCTTCCTGGATGTGGGCATCCCCTTCCAGGCAGGAGGATCCTCTCTGACACAATCAACAAAATGTGATTATTTTGCAGAGGTCTAAAAAAGCAGATGATGGGGTTTCATAATTCTCCATTCTCTTCCCTTTATGGAAAGTTATATTCATTCCAAGTTGATATGGTGGGTGGGTTTGCTGGCAATGGGGCTTTGCTGGTGACATATGAGGCAGAAGGAGCTGAACTGGTGTTGGGGGGCAGCTATAAACAAACCGAGTCTGTGGTTGGGGGAGCCAGCTGAGTGAGGTGGGGAGCAGGCCCTCCCAAAGCTACTGAGAGCAGAATCAGAGCTGGAACAAGGAGGGTGAGCAGAGGGAATGGATGGGCCTTTCCTCTCTAGGTTTCTAGTCCTCATTGCCCTCAGTCCAGGCCTCTCTCCTGGGTCCCCTTCTTCTTTGTCACTTATGTGTTGACGGTGTGAGGATGGCCGGAGGGGAGCTAATGTGCTGGTCTCTTGTATAATCCAATAATTGGCTGTAATCCGTGTATGAAATATTTAGAGATCTGCCTCCCCATTAACTCCTACTTGAAGAATAATCACATCTTCACATACAGGCCTTTGGGCCATGTTCTCCCCTCATGTCTCCGGAATGCCTATCATAGCTTCAGCTCTACCAAAGGTTTCTGTAAATTGTCCACACCCTGTTGGTTACATTTTTAACTTATCACAAATTTAAAAGAAGAAATCCATATGCAAAGGGAAGGCCCTCCACTGATGTCTTTGAGTAAACGTGGGGGTAAAATTCTCAGAAGCTGACAGAAAGGGGGGTCTGTTCGGCAGAGCATGCACGGACTCGGTGTGACCAGAGAGGTCTTGACAAGAATCCTGGACAGAGGGGCAAAATGTGGGGAGGGAGAAGGACTCATGTTATAGGTGTGAAACTACAGCAATGCCTCAGGTTGTCATGGAAACAGCACTCCAACGCTGTTTAGAGGTGGGAAGGCCAGGGTGGGAGGCCTGGTACTTTTTCTAGGAGGGAGCAACAATGAACCAAGGACAGGTATGTGTGTGAAGAGTCTGGTCTGGGGCGTCTGGGAGCTGAGCGCCTTCTCTGTGAGTGGGCCTCTGAGAATTGCTGTCAGCTTCCCTGGTGGGAACCATTCAAGAAGAGGATGGAGAAGGAGTGAGAATAAGAGGAGCTAGAGACTTGGGTGCTCAGTGCTGGCGACGCCTGCACAAAGAAAGCCTTTTAGCCTCTGAAGAGTTGCTCCGCAGGGTGGAGGAAGCAGCGTGATGCAGGACAAGCCCCAGAGAGATCTGGTTCAGGCTGGAATTTGGTGCTGGATGTGATACTGGGCGCTCGTGTTGAGGTACCCATTCATTCAGGCAGAGTTGGAAGACGACTTGGGATATTTTGGGGAGTACCATAGGGCCTTCAGTTCCCAGTGTCCCTCCAGAACTTGTCAGGAGGCCCGACATCCCACCATTGGAGATTCCTGCCATTGGCTGAAGCAAAGCCTCCTCGGGCTCTCCCTTTCCATGGCAGGTTCTCCTAGGAGGGGGCCCCACGTTCAGACCCTGCCACCTCAGTGTGGACTGGTTTATCAAAGGCTTTGGCAGGACCTGAGCAGCATGGAGCCCCTGGGAACCTGGGCGCAGAAGGGATGCCGGGAGAAGGGAGGAAACGAGAGGTGGGATGTCCCAAAGGCAAACTGGCCAACCCTTCCAGTTTGTCCAGGCCCCTGTCAAGACCTTGATGGGCAGCTTGGAATTTTCCTACCATCCACTACCTCTCCAGGCTCCAGCCGTGCTGGGAAGCTTGATCGCTCAGAACGTTGAGAGGGCAGGTGCTCTGAAAGGAGGCAGCTGCTACGTGGGACGTGTGTATTTGAAGATCCCAAGCATTAGGAGCTGAAGAAAGTGCTGCTCTAGGACCTTTTCCCAGACGCTGCAGTTTTTCTGTCCTGGTGCTGGACTGAGGTGCCATGCATGGAGGGTTGGCGGATTACACACAGACACCAGGTAAACTTGGATTTCAGAAGAACAGCAAATGATTTCTTAGTATAAGGATGTCTCGTTGATTGCATGTGGCATGATTATGAGAATTCGTTGTTGATCTGAAATTCAAATTTAACCAGATGTCCTGTATTGTTATTGGCTGGATTTCACAATCCCACCCGTGAGCAGCCGGCATTTCCTGGCCTTGCCTTTCCTTCTTTCATCATGGAGCTTCCAGAAGGATCAACAATGGTGGCTATCTCTTTCCCTCTCCCCCTTTCTCTTTTGCTCTCTTTCCCTCCCCCCTCCCCTTTCCCTCTACCTCTTTCTACCTACCTATCACTGCCTCGGCCATCTCTGTCCATCTTCAAGAACGGAAGTTTCAGAGTCAGACACACCCGGGTGTGATCCTGTCCCACTGTTTACTGACTGCATGAGCCTGGGCAGGTAACTTGACCTCTGTGGACATCAAGTCCCTCGAGGGAGATGGAGTGACGTTAAGCCAGCATGGTGCCACGGTCAGGATTAAATGAGGTAATATGTGGAAAGGACCAAGCATAGCACCTGACCTTGTAACATAGGGAAATAGCTTCTGAACTGTCTGCCCCCATCCCAGACTTGGTTATTGAGGTGTCCCTGTCCCAGTGCTATCTGTTTGCATCCTCATTCTGACCCAAGCACACATGCTTGCACTTCTTCCCGGGCTGACAGAGTCCTCTTACCAACATCATCTGTGAGGATCTGAGACTTTCTACAGGAGAAACAGAGGAGGAACATTAAACCATGCACTTCACAACCAACCAGAAAGACCTCTGAGACGTTGTTCTCCTCTGTGAGTTTTCCTTCTTTCCTTTTCCCTCCCAAGTGGGTCCTGTTGCCCACGGCAGCCTCTCTTTCCCTCCCTCTCCGAGGCGTGGAAATCCAGCACTTTGTCCTATGTAACCAATTACCTACATGCTCAGTTGTCCTTGAGTATTCCTTTCCTGCTTTACCCTCCTTCCCATGTTGTCTAGCCCAATATTTCCTCCACGCAGATACAGGGCTGTCCCCAGGAGGAATTCTGGGAAACACGATTTTCTGCTTATCCTTGACCTTTGTGATAAGGCCAGACCATATATGTGATATTCATTTATATTACTCCTTACAGCAACTCCACAATGTGGGTGCTGTTGACATTCCCACTCGCAGATGAGGAAACTGTGGCTCCAAAGGCTTAAGGAATCACTCAGAATATGTAAAGAACCCCTATAAATTAACAAGGAAATGATAAACAATCCAATGGATAGAAAAATGGGCGACAGATATGAATGGGCAATTCAGGATGGACAATAAACATTTGGAAGAATTCCACCCCCCCCCCAGGTAATTGCAAATTAAAACAGGAATAAGATATCAGCCCTCACACTCATGAGCTTGGCAAAACAGTTGAAAAATCTGACAACACTCAGTGTTGGGGAGAATGTGGGGAAGCAGAGGTGGTGTCAGTAGGGATGTGAGTGGGGAAAATAACACGGGGCACTGGGCAGTATGTCGTGAAGTTGAAAACCCGCACCCCATGCCACAGCAATTCCTCATCTTACTGTTTAGCTTAGAGAAATGCTTATAGAATCCTCAAGGAAGTGCTTGCAGGAATGAACATGACAGCACTATTTGTGACAGGACAGAAGTGGGAACAAATCCCCAGTCTCTAGGCCAAATCTGGCCTGCCACCTGCTTTTTGCATAGTGTGCAAGCTAAGAATGATTTGAGCCTTTTTAAATGGTTGACAAAAATAAAAAGAAGACACAAACCATAAGAGACTCCTGATCTCACAAAACAAACTGAGGGTTACTGGGGGGTGGGAGGGTAGGGATAGGGTGGATGGGTTATGGACATTGGGGAGGGTTTGTGCTTTGGTGAGTGCTGTGAAAGATGTAAGCCTGATGATTCACAGACCTGTACCCCTGGGGCAAAGAATAAAAATAAAATTAAAAAAAATAAAAAAATAAAAAATAAAAAAAAATAAAAATCAGTATTAAATATGCAAAAAAAAGAAGAATATTTTGTGACACATGAAAATTATGATAAAAAACTTACGTCCACACAAAAATCTGCTCACAGATGTTTCTAGCAGCTTTATTCATAATTGCCAAAACACGAAAGCGGCCAAGATGTCCTGCAGTAGGTGATGGATAAATAAACTGTAGTGATTCTAGATAATGGAATATTATTCAGTGCTAAAATAAATGAGTTAGCAAGCCACAAAATGACATAGAGGAAGCTCATAGGCATATAACTAAGTGAAAGAAGCGAATCTGGAAAGGCTGCCTACTATATGATGCCAACCGTGTGACATTCTGGAAGAGGCAAAACTATAGAGATAGTAAAAAGCTCAGTGGTGCCAGGGGTGGGGTCGGGAGGAGGGAAAACACAGAACCATTACTCAGAGGATTTGGGGAGTGGTTAAAGTACTCTGTATGTTACCATAATGGTGGATACATGTCATCATACATTTGTCCAAACATGAAGAATGTACCATACCAGGATTAAGCCCTAACTTAAACTATGGATTCTGGGTGATTATGACATGTCATTATAGGTTTACCAGTTGTCCCAAATGCCCCAGGATGTTGATTATGGGGGAGGCTGTGTACACGTGGGGGATATATGGGAATATATATGGGAATATACATGGGAATGTATGGGAAATCTCTGTACCTTCCTCTCAATTTTGCTGTGAACCTTACCTGCTCTAAAAAATAAAGTCTTATTTTAAAAAATTACATGAAATAAGTTTTTTATTGGAGCACAGCCAAACTCACGCTGCCTGTGGTTGCTTTTCCTCTGCAATGGTAGAATTAAATCACGGAAGAGGCCATATGGCCTAAAACACGTACTGCCTGACCCTTTATGAAGGAAGCTTGCTGGCTGCTGCTCTAGGAAGTGAGAAATAAAACAGAGGCTCACTCACAGACCAGAGTACCATACAGCCGTCACACAGGCACCAGCAAGGGTCAATCTCAGAATACAATGTCAAATGCAGAAAAAGGCATTTTCAAAAGAATACCTAAAATATGGTAACTGGCATGTAAAATTTAAGAAGCAGATATTACTATTGCATATAGGATTCACAGTTACTTATGTAGGTAGTGAAAGGATTTTTTTTTAATGCACTGGAATAATAAACAAATTCAGGACACTTGTTACCTTTGGAGAGAAAAGAAGGGGAATGATGAGAAGATAGTTCTAGATGATTGTGAACATTGCATTGCTCAGTCAGTAAAGCATGCAACTCTTAATCTCAGGGTTATGAGTTCAAGCCCCACAATGGACATGAAGCCTAGTTTTAAAAAAAAAAAGAGAGAGAAAGAAAATAATAAAAAAATTAAAAAGGGGCGATATGGGGTAGATAAGATACAATGTTTGTCTTTAAAGCTAGTGATGAATATATGGGTGCCTGTTACATATAAATGTGAAGGTTATATGTAAGTGCTTGTTTTACATTTCTTTGAGATACTTCATAATTAAACTAAGACATTTTGGGAAAAGAGAATTTAAATAAGTTACTCAAGATCACCCAGCTGGGAAGAGGCGGATTTGAAGAGGTTGGTTTTGAACTCGGTCTGTCTGATCCCAGAGATAAACTCTTAACCACACACTCTATGTCTCCCTTAATTTACTGATGTAAATGCTCAAGAAATGGCTTTTCTCTTTCTGCCTCCCCTACGTGTTTATAAATATGAGTAGAGGTGAGTCCCTTGGCACCAATAGTATCAAGCAGTTTGGCTTGGCTGCCCTTTCAGGCTCCCTAGTCCTGGCCATTCTTGTACAGGAAAGCACCCTGGCTTCTATCCAGGGGTTCACTGATATCCGGGGAGTCTGTTGGGAAGCAGTTCAAGATGGAACATGATGAGATGCTGAAATGTAGCCTTGACATCCCAATAGGCTTGGTACAAAGACCATGGCCTGGGGTCATATGGAAGGCACAGGCTCCATGCAAATCCTTTGAGACTTCATAAGACCACCTAAGAAGGTTCCAGAAATTTTGTTTTCTGACTCCTCGTTGAATGACAATATTCTTTTTCTCCTTCTCCCCTCCTCAAAATGGCATCCATTAGCCATTCCTATCATTCTTCCCTTCTCACAATAGTGAGTAATAAAATGGGAAAGGGGTCTCCGAAAGGTGCAAACAGACCCCAAGCACTGGTGCACACAGTGAGGCATTCCCCCCACCACACCCAAACTCCCAGGCATGGCAGGTTGCGGCCCAAAGGAGTCAGGGTTCCGACTCCAATGCTTTCCTCTCCCCAGCTCCCATGTTCCACTCACTTTTGGAAATGCCTTCTCTTTGGTCTGCTTTGTCTGTCCCACCCATCACTTAAGACCCATTTTAAAGCCCACCTCTTCCAGGAAGTCTGCCCAGATGCCCAGCCTGCCATGGCTCTCACCTCAAAACTTCCACAGTAGTTGTCATGCAGCACCCTCATGGGTTTCTGAGGTGTGGCTATGTTAATTCACCTTTTTACCTCAGTTAGTTTGTTAAGTGAGTGACTGGAGCTCAAGGTCTATGCCTTATTTACTTTCCCATGATACCTAGTACAGTGCCAGGTACACAGTAGGCATAATAAGTGTTTGGGAATGAAGGAAGGAAGGAAGGACCTTTGAAGAAAATCCTGGAATTCTGTGCCTAATGAGGGAGAGAGCCCCACACTAGGTCAGATGAAATCCGGCCCTGTTCCTCTACCCTACTCTGGCTTTCAGGGAGGCCTCTGACTCCGCGGGCATGGGGGAGGATCTGTTTGCCTGCTACTGGCCTTGTGGGGCAGGGGGGAGAGAGAGGGAGGCCCAGAGCTCAGACTGGATGCCGATGGAGGGGGTGCAGGGGTCACTGTGGGGGAGGGGAGCCTTGGCATTGGCCTCGCGCCTTATATTTTGTTTATTTTCCTATTTGTGCCCAGGTACCTCCAACAGTGCCCCACGCTGGCTAAGTAACATGAAAACAGCTGAAGAAGAAATAAAGCAAAAGAGAAAAACAAGGAAAAGAGGGTAAACAAAGAGAGAATTCACCTTTCATGCGCCTGTAAAGTACTCGGTTGGGGAATGAAGTTAAGACACAAAAGCTTTGCAACAACAACATTGTGGGGGAAGGCACAAGAGGGAAGCCGAACAGCCATTAAAGCAATTAAGAAAAGATTAAGGTCGCTTGTGGTGGAGAGAGAGAGACCCATTCATCAATAGGCCAGAAATCGCAGCAGGCTACAAAATTATAAGACCAGGCAAACTGGAGAACACACGGGCTCACCTCAACCAAGATGCCTGAGTAACTCAAAAGCAGAAATATTACATTCATTTCTTCGGCTTGGGGGGAAAAGCGGCTCTTAGAGGAACCATTTCCTTTTAATCAGCTAATGGGGCATCCTGAGGTGGGGGTGAGGTCCACATTGATTTCAAGGCAGATTCTAAAGCATCCTGGTCTAAAGAAAAATTCGTAACAATGCATGAGACCACTGTTAGTGGGATGGAGGATATATCAGAGCACAAGCCTGTCTGATAATGTTAGGAAGGGTCCTAAAACTCCTGGGGCTGGGGCGGGGGATCGTTTACTGTTCATAAATATCTGCTGCCCCTTTCTGGGAAGACCCGCATCCCTGCTCCATGGACAGCAAACTTGGACTTGGCTCTATGACTTGCTCAGCCAATGAAATATGCTCATGTCCGAGCTCAAGCTTGAAGAGCTGGCATGCAGTTTGCCGTGGGCTTTTTTTTTTTTTTTTTTTTTGCCACAGTCCTGAATTTTCTAGACAGATATAGATGATAGATAGATAGATAGTGCTTGCTGAGTGTCAGGCACTGTATTCATAACCTCACATATATTAGTACATTTAATTCCCACACGACCTTATTATTCCCATCTTGCATGTGACCTATCTTCTCACCAAAATTACAGAGCCCGGGGAAGGCACAGGCGCTTTCTAGACCTCTTTTATCTCCCCTAGCACTTAGCCCCATGGCCGGCCCACTAGCTCCCTCCCAAGATCTGTCAGTTGATTGAAAATCTAATGGGTCATTTCATTTCATCGTCTCCAGGTAGAATAGAAGCAAAACCACCTCAGGGAAAGCTTCTTCCTGAGAATGCCTATTTGCGTGCAGGGGAGGCCTCCTGGCTTCCAGCTCAAGCGTCTCCTTGGGCAGCATTGAGTCGTCTTCCTTTGCTGTAGGTGTCCATGAAGACAGAGAGCTGGCGACCAGCTCTTACTTCGGATAATAACCATGATACCAGAAGATCATTATGTTATTAACCCCTTCCTTGTTTGAATACTGCCTTGTTTCTAAAAGGATATATGATGGCTGGTAAGGGCCCATAAGATGCAATCCAGAACACACAGAGGGAATGGGAAGGAATCATCGATATATACAATTAAATGAAAAAAGCACATCGTAGGGACGCCGGGGTGGCTCAGACGGTTACACGTCTACCTTTGGCTCAGGTCATGATCTCAGGGTCCTGGGATCGAATCCCACGTCGGACTCCCTGATCAGTGGAGAGTCTGCTTGTCTCCCTCTCCCTCTGCCTCACCCCCCCACACCCGCCCCACTCATGCTCGCTCTCTCTCTCAAATAACTAAATAAAATCTTAAAAAAAAGAAAAAGAAAAAAGCACATCGTAGAATAACGGGAACGGTGTGAGCCATTTATAAAATTCATACAAGAATATAAACTAAACTAAATTTAGGAGAGTGGCTCCTGCTCTGGTTGGGGCTAGGAAACAATCCCAGAGGGGACAACGGGCATCTCAACTTCATCTGTACTGTTTTATTGACTTGAAGCAAATGTAATAAAATATTACCAGTTGTCAATTTTGTGTGGTAAGTATCAGGTATGGTATTATTTTGTGAGCTTTTCAGAATTTTTGTTTGTTTGTTTGTTTTGTTTTTTAAAGGGAAGGAAGTTGGAAGAGATTTGGAAGAATACCTCAAAGCTGTATTTACTTGCTCTGGGGAGCCACAAATTTATCTCTATGCTCTCTAAAAGCCTCTATAAAGAAAGGAGCCAGGTCAGTTATATAAACCATGGTGTCACGAGTGTCCCCAGGTGAGAGCCTAATTAGGCTTTGGAGAAGCCCAGAAACTGATACTAAGAACCTGAGAAGCAATGGTGGCTCCAGAGTGTCTCCCTGGGAACCAGGAGCCCACAGGCATGTGTATGCACATGTGGGTGTGCACATGTGTGTGCATGCACGTGTGTGCGTGTGCACGTGCACCTGTGTGTGCATGTGTGCGTGTTGTTGGGGAGAGAGCTATTTGTCAGCAATCTGCATTTGTGCCTTTACTTACACTTGTCTAGAAGGATGAGGCAGGTGGGGCCACCCTTGGTCCTGCTGCTGTGGGACATGATGAACAGCCTCTTCAAGACAGCCTTGCCACCAGCCAGTGACCAGTCTTTTTTTTTTTTTAAGATTTAATTAATTTATTTCTTTAGAGCAAGCAGGGGGAGGGGCAGAGGGAGAGGGTGAGAAACAGGGAAGAGAAGCAGACTCCCCGTTGAGCACAGAGCCGGGCGCGGGTCTCGATCTCACACTCCAAGATCACGACCTGAGCCGAAATCGAGAGTCCGCTGCCCACTGGATGAATGAGCAACTCAGGAGTCCCCAGTTAACTAGTTTCTAAAAAATTCACAGCCAGATCCAATTCATAAAGAAGTTCTGCCCCAGGCACACTGCAGCAGGGCCGGTCCCACTCTCCGCCCACCAACCCTGGGGTGGGCTTTCAGGCCCCTAGAGGAGGAAGGGGGCTGTGTGTCCTTAAAGCAAAGAAATGCAAATGAGTCCTGCCCTTGGCAGAGCCTGTGACCAGTTCAGGGGGGTGAGATGGGGACTGTGCCCCTGGCCGGTGCCTGGGAGAAGCATCGGTGTCTTCTTCTCCCTCTGGGGCAAGGGCGGCCAGCTGGGAGCAGGCTTGGCTCTGCTCTTCCCTCATCAAATCTGCAGACTCACCTCTCTAGACAGCCATCCCACCTCCTCTGGAGGTGAGCCCAGGGGGACTCACTGCTCTGCCAGCTATCTCCTCAGAAAGCATTGGACTTGGCTCTCACACACAAACCCACAGGGGCACAGGCCCCCAGGGTCAACGCCAGGCGGGGTGCCCAGCAGTCTAGCCTGGAAAATGTTGAAGGCAGGCGTAAGCAGATACCCACACCCCACCAACCTGCCAAGAAAGAATTCAAGAATGTTTGCCCGGCCTGCCCACACTTCCTGGTATGTCCTCTGGGTGCACTGCTTGAGAAATGAACGTCACCACAGCCCCATGAAGTGTGAAGCTGACAGTTGGTAATCAGTTCATGGGGTTCGCCGAAGAGCGGCTCTCTTTCCTTTCCTTGGGGCAAAGAGAACCCGTTGCCTGTTCAGGCCTCTCCCAGAACACTTACGCCCCAAACGGCCACACGTCAGAGCAAGCCTCCCGCAGCCAGAACGGAGCCCCACCACTTACTAGGGGGCACGTTACTTCAACTTGTTAAGCTTTGGCTCCCTCCCCCGTAAAGCGGAAATGGTGTTAATTAATTAATGCACTTGCTTCACTGGGTTGTTGTGGGGAGATACAGCAGCAGGCTTGCGCTCACCATAAACCTTGGTTATTATTATTATTTACATGAGTGGTAGTGGCATTTCTTCCTCCTTAATTCTTCCCCCTTAAATTCTTCCCCTACCCAGAATGTCTATCCTCCAGACAAATCTCCATTCCTTTGCGACTGGATCCTCCAAGGCTCCACGTGTTTTCTTTGACTGGTTACTGAGCAGCGAGCTCTTTCACCTTTTCAGTCTGGAGCTGGAGATGGGTTTCCCAGGTCAGATGGTTCTGGGGATTCTGATGTGTGTGTATCACTCTATGCAGGTTTAGCAGTAACACCACCAGGAACCTCAGCCCTGCAGCTGCCTTCCTCACTCTCCCTACTCCCCCCAGCATCGCCAAGGGAGAGGGAAAATTGGGGCTCAGCTAATCCTGAAGGATAGGCTTTGAGAAACCCTCTCTCAGGTCTTGCTCTGGGAAAAGGGTCTATGAGATAAGAAGGATTGGACGGTCAAGTTGTGTGGAATGAGACAAGTAATTTCTGAGGTGATAAGAGAGACTTGGGAGCTTCTACAAAGGGTGGGGAAGGGAAGACCCACTGGCCATTGGTGGGGAGAGTGCCCAGGGCCCCTCACTAAGCTCCCTTCCTCACACAGCTGGTCTGTCCTCATTAGCATGCCACCAGCCACCGAGGGCCACTGGGAGCCACACTTTGTGGATTATCCAGAGCTAAGAGTAATCCCAAGAGTAATCCCAAAATTCACAGTCAGAGGCTCCGGGAATACAGGAGAAATGGAATTCTCTTGTAGGGCGGAATGGATGACCAGACAAGCGAATCATATTTTTGTTCTAGTGCAAAGAATATGAGACTTTTGGGTCTCGGGACCTCTTTTCAGTCTTAAAAATTGTTGGGGACCCCAAAGAACTTTTGTTTATGTGGGTTATAGCTGTTGATGTTAACTGTATCAGAAATTAAAGCTAAGAAATGTTTAAAATATTAGCTTACTTTTTAAGTCACCATAATAAACCCATTACATGTTAGCATAAATAGCATGTTTTTATGAAAACCAGCCGTATTTGCAAAGCAAAAAGAATAATCAGTGAGAAGAGTGGCATTATTTTGCATTTTTGCAAATCCCTTTAGTGTCTGGCTTAGTAGAAGGCAGCTGAATTCTTGTATCTGCTTCTGCCGCCAATCTTTTGAGATATCACACACCGTGTAGCTTCTGGAAAACACTAATGTGCGACGTGGGAGAATGGGAGGGGAAAAGGCAAATAATATTTTATTTTGAAAACAGTCTTGACCCCAAAGTCCCCTGAAAGTGTCTTGGGGACCCCCAGGGATCTCCAAGCCACACTCGGAGGACTGTTGTTCTAGTGAACACTGGAAATAACCCTTGTAAGATGACAAAGCTTCTTTTAACCTTGCAGCTTCTCCCCTCTTTCCTCTTTCCCTAACCCTGAACTGTATCCATGTAATTTTTTTTTTAAGATTTTATTTATTTATCTGTCAGAACGAGAGAGCACAAGCAGGGGGAATGACAGGCAGAGGGAGAGGCAGGCTCCCAGCTGAGCAAGGGGCTGGATGTAGGACTCGATCCCAGGACCCTGGGATCATAACCTGAGCTGAAGGCAAAGGCCTGACCGACTGAGCCACCCAGGCGCCCCTGTATCCGTATAATTAATAAGTGCTGGGCACCTTGCTACACGCTAGGGGCACAAAGAAGAAAAACTGCAAAGACCTGGCCCAAAGAAGCTAACAGCCAGCGGAAGGTGGACGCACAACCGCCTTGGGCTCCAGAGAAGCTCTGCATAGCTCCAGGCTCAGAGGACGTGACTTCCTGCCTACAAGTGAAGGAGAGGTGAGGGCCCCTCCAGAGTGGACTTCTGAGAGATGCCTGTCACATAATTAGAGTCCATCAGTGCTGCCTGTGAAGTGTTGTGTAGTCTGAGATGATCAGGGAAGTCTTCACGGAGGAGGTGAGATTAAGGGCCTAATATGGCCTTCCAGGCACCTGCCAGCCTGCGAGAAAGCCCAGGGGCAGGGCTGAGTGTGACGAATGTAAGAGGTTAAGGAGACTAGCCTGACTGATGTGGGTGCTGGGACAGAAAGCACAGGCGAGGGCAAAAGGAACAAGAGAGTCGGGTCAAAGGTTGGGGCTCCTATAGTCGGGACTCCTTTCTCCAGGGAAGAGCTCTGGGCTGCTGTGAATTGGCAGCCTCAGGGGGACTTCCTAAAAGGCAGCCCAAATCCCACCCTGCCGTTCACATCCGGGCCATGAAGACTGTCACGACTGGGGCCTCCTCACCTCCTTCTCTGACCCCGTTAGCACACTCCCAGCGCAGCGCTCAAGCTCCTGGTCCTGCATCCAAGACCACTGGGCTTTCACTGCCCCACTATGTGTCTGGATGGCATGAAGGGAAGACAGAGGGAGGAGGGGAAGGGAAAATGAAAAAAGAAACGAGGCGGTTTGACAAGAACCATCCCAGAGTTCTTTCTAGCTCTGAAATTTAGCAAACCTCATCTCAAGTGTGTAAATGCCAGTCCAGTGCTCTGGCAAAGCCCTCGCTCATCCCGTCCCACGTGAACTGAGCATGTTGTGTAGACGAGGCAGCCCCTCTTGGCGGACCTTCCATCTCATTATCCTCCAGGACGGAGACCCCCTGAGATGCTGCGAATGCTACACGTTTTCTGAAGATGCAGTTAGGAGAAGTTTTAAAACTTCCTGATGATGAAGAAAGAACTGAAAGATGAGAAAGCTCCTTACCCTGGTGAGCCTCTCACCTACTGTCACTTCTCTTTCTGCTGCTCCATCCTGGCGTCCCCGGGGTGGCGAGAAGGACCCACATGGGCCCCTGCACGTCGTCTCCTGGTACAAGGTGCAGGGGCACCCGTTATCCCATGAGTAGTAAGCGCGACATGTAGGAACACAGTGATGTATTCTATGGAAGCGTCATCAGATCAGGCAAGTGCACGGGGGTGGGGGACTCATGAATCAGGAACCAAACGGGAGTGGCCGGAGAGCCTCAGATGGGGGAATGAAGGGGTGCCTGGGTGGCTCAGTCCTTAAGCATCTGCCTTCCACTTGGGTCATGATCCCGGGGTCTTGGGATCGAGCCCCTCGTGGGGCTCCCGACTCAGTGGGAAGCCTGCTTCTCCGTCTCCCACTCCCTCTGCTTGTGTTCCCTCTCTCGCTTTCTCTCTCTGTCAAATAAATAAATAAAATATTAAAAAAAAAAGAAGCAGGAATGAAGCTGATTGAAGATCCATTCCGCATATAACAACTGCCTTCCCCGTGGAGACCCAAGTCTGCGTGGACCGCAGTATGCAGATTGTGGGGCAAAGCCAGCCTCCTCGGGCGCTGGAGGGAGATGCTGTTCTTTTGGAGCTAGGTAAGAAAGGACAGCATAAAGGAAGAACTAGACCAGCAGAACAGTGGGGGGCATTCACTCTTCTCCCTCGTTCATCTTTCTCCAGGTTCTGTGGTCTGAGATGAGCTCTGTGGGTTGCTGAGTGATGGAACAGATTTTCTTCCAAACTTACTGACGAAGAAACCCCAAACTTTCAATAAATCTGCACACAAAGCCAGTGGGGACCCAAGGTGGGGGCCACAAGGGTGTCTGTGGAAGGACAGCTCTCTGGGGAAGCGAAGACTTGTGTGTGTGTCATGCTCTCCCTCCAATGCTTCCTGCAGCAGTGGGGCCAGCCCTGACTTACCCCTCCAGGCAATGGGACTTTGTCCAGAGGAGGGAGACGGAGTGCCACCTGGGTGGGTGGTAGGAACAATGCCCTGAGACCTGCTCACTGAGAGGAGCAAAAACCCTCGGAGCGGGGCCAGACCATGTGTGGGGAGGCCCACAGTCCCAGGCCCATGCTGCTGGAGGACTTGCTGATTATTGTGCCCCTCAGATACTTTACAAAGGAGGCTTAGATCCAGGGGAGAGCTGTGACTTGCTAGGTGGGACCAATCCCCCTGTCCACACATGCTTTCTCCCATACGCTTGTGATTCTTCAACCATTGCTCTGTAGGAGCAGATGTGATGTCAAATGTTGCCACAGGTATGCAGAAACTGGCCCTCCCATACACTGCTGGAGAAGTGTCAACTGGTAACTTTTGGAGGGGTGGCATTAATTTGGCAACATGCAACAAAAGCCTTAAACAAGTTACATGCGTTTTGTCCTGGCAATTGCATTTCCAAGAATGCAGTCTCAGGAAATAACCAAACAGTGTCCAAAGGTGAATGCACAAGGATGCTTATTGCACTGTTGTTTCTAACAGCGTCAGACCACTGGAGACACCCTAACCACCCACCAATGGGCTTGGTTAATAAATGAGGGTACAACCTTGGCTCGGAGGAGGATACAGCCACTCATAATGAGGCCGTGGACCCACGGATAGCACCATGGACAGAGTCACAATGTGGTGTCAGATTTTAAATGGCAAGTTGTAAAAGAGCATTGCATAATATGATTCCCTTTTTTTGGAGGTAAGCATCACACACGTGCTGGAACATGATCTAAAAGGACATACATCGAAATGTTGACAGCGGCCTCCCAGCAGGTGGGGTTTCAGGTGGCTGTTTTCTTTTTGCTTATTTGCATTTTCTCAATTTTATATAATGAGTAGTATATACTTACTTGTGCAGATTTTTTGAAGGGCAAGGTTGAGGAAACCGGGTGAGCCAAGGATGGGTCTGCTACCAGCCAGGTTCTAGATGGACTATTTCTCATCGTTCCACTTACCTGCAAGATCACCAACAGACAGAATCTCCTAGCAAGCACAGGCAGCTTGGGCTGAGGGTCTGACCCAATTCTAAAAGGCCCTTGGAGTTATATTCATGGTCTCAGAGGCCCCTTGCTCTTTCCCCTCAAAGGAAAAAGCCTACCAGGTTAGGGGGCCCTGAAATCATTTGCCCCACTGCCTCCGGGGAGGCCCTCCTGGGTTCTCATGCTCCCCAGGTAAAGCGAGAACAGCAGGTAGTAAAGGAGAAGAAACTGCATAACCTGAATTTGTCTAACGTCATAGTGGAAAAAATCTTCTGATGAAGCCGACAAACATTTAAACAATTTTTGAACACAAAACCAAGACATTTTTACCCCAGTGCCTGTCTCTGAATATTCTCATTCCTCTATCACGGAATGACGAAGACAGAAGAAACTAAGACCTTTTCACTGTGGTAATTTGGGTAGCATGATGGATAAAATCCCTGGTGAAACAAATCGTTACCTTCCGCCTGCATATTGCCCTTTTAGATTCTGGGTCTCCCGAGCGTCTTGGAGGAAATGCCTCCTCCCTCTCTAAGATTCATTTTCCTCTGCCAACGTTATTGAGGTACAATTGACACATAACACTGTTTTAGTTTCAGGTATACAACATAGTGATGTGATTATGTGTTTATATTGCGAAACAACCACCACATAAGTCTAGTTAGCTGTGTTTTGTTTCACAATTGGCTACTGATCTTTGAGCTGCTATTCAACTGATCAGAATGTCTGGAAGTCCACCAGAGAAAGACAAATACCAAATGATCTCACACATGGAGAGTAAATCTTGAAACTTCCCATCACTTGCATGCGCGTGCGCACGCACACACACACACACACACACACACACACAAAACACAACACAATTGTAACTGTGTGAGGTGATGGATGTCAACTAAAGGTCAAAGTGGTAACTGTTGCCCTTTTCAAATCTGCCTAGTCTAGCCCCAGAACCTGTGGATGCAGTGGTAGGAAAGTTCAATTTGAAGTATATTTATAGAGAAAAAAGAGCAAATAGTGAATGTGTCCGTGCCTCCAATATCCACCTGTTAAGCTGGCTGGGTTGCCCCCATCCCGGGGCCATGTTGACGTGAGACAGGAAGTACAAGAGGAAGTGGAAACCTTTTGTGTACAGTGACTGTTAGGCTCTAAGAACCTCCCCTCCTCCTGTGGGGAGAGAACTTATAGATGGTAGTGTGACTGTTCCCCCAGCACCCACCAGGGTGGGAAAGAGGACTGAGAGATATTCTGTCCTCCCCACAGATAGAGGCAGAAACACGGTGGGGGAGGGGACAGGGGAGAAGGTTCCTCTCTTCCCAGCAAGGCCATGTCAGATGGAAAGGAAGGACTGAAATTCAGCCTTGAGACATGACCTCATTCATCCCCACCTTGAGTCCAGACCGTCCCTAACCTCTGCTGTTCTGAGATTCCTCTGCCTTCACTTGGAGAACCTTCGGGAAGTCCTCTTCCTACCTATCCATCTCCCTAGAATGACCCTCCTGGGCAGTAGGAGCTACGGTGTCCTCAGCCCCCCAAGACCTCTCCAGCAGAGACGGTGGTCCTTGGTTGCCAATTTTGCCGAGGACAGAATTGCCAATCCTGAAGGTCAGAGGGGAGATCTGACAGGAGAGAAGGTAGTAAGCCAGAGGGCGGAGTCTTCTTTGCCCCCAACAGTCCTAAACTGCAAGGTTACGTGTCATAAATGACTTGCCCACATGCTCCATTCAACAATGAAGAGTAAATAAGGATTCCTACTAGCCCTTGAGCACTTCCTCATATTTCAGAATATGGCCTAAGCGATGAAATGACTATAGATAGCATATTTGGGGGTTCTGTCCCCTTTTCTGTGAACTGGGTTCTGCCCACGGGACTGCCTACCCTCTAAAAAGCAGCGGGTGTAGATGGCCGAGACTTGTCTTATGTTCTCTCCCTCCAGCGGCAGCTGACTGGACAGGGAGCTAAGAGGAGGTCGCATAAGCTAGAGAGCTCAGCCGGTCCGATTCTCCCCTCCTTCTGCAAAGGAAGCGTATCTGGGAGCAGGCATTGGAGATAATGGCATGTGGAATGGGTGTTGGAATTAATGGCAGGGCACAGCTGAGCTTCAAGAGAGCCAGAATTGGAGGGGAGGGGTAGTCAGAGGGAGCAGAGCAAAATGGTCTGCAAAGAGAGGATGACAGAGCAAGAGAGAGAAACCAGGGATGAGAAGAAGTGGGCAAGGAGGGAAGGAGAATGGAAAGAAGGAAAGATAGGTGCAGAGAGACAGAAAGAAACCCACAGGAGGTTTCTGGCTCCCCGTGGCTTCTCATTGCCTGCTTCAGTTCCCAAGAGGCCTGAATTGACTTGATTTCTAGAAGACGCTTCCACCTCCTTTCAGTAATCATCCTGTTCTTTAAGTAAAATGCATGTTCCTGGCAGCCTTTGAGCTCTGAGTCAAACTAAGACCCTAGCAATGGCCCAGGATGGGGCAGTTTGAGAGGGCTGGAGTCTGCGGGTGGACAGGCCCTGCTGAGCGGAGCTAGCACCTGGGGGACAGAGTTGGTGCAGGGACCACGTGAAATCAGGGCACAGGTAACCCATGAAGTCCAGGCAGACAAGCATTTGGCGTCTGAACAGAAAATGGGCAGAGAACTGGGTCCCTGGGCTGAGAGACAAGATAGGGCAGGAAGCGAGAAGGGCCGAGTCGAAGCAGGACTCTAGTTCTGGAAATACTGGACAGAGACTCAGCTACGTGGATCCTAGAACCAGAACTGGGAGCCAAGATGGACCAAGACCTTGGGCTTCTCCTTTAAAGACAGGAAAAGAACATCTTTCAGAAACAAAAAACTAAAGAACATCTTTTTTGGGGTTTCCAAAAGCCCCACACAATTTGAGTCTTTCTTGAGAGGGGTAACTATTGCCAGACCACCTCCTGCAAGCTTTGAAGGACTCCCACTCCAGGCTACCTGGGGCCTCTCTCTAACTCCCCAAATCCCTTATCCTATTTATAGTCAATTCTTGTTATTGGCGGTAGTCGTGTTCTGCAAAGTCACCTGCTCCCTGAATTAGCAGACACTGAACCATTGTGTCTCAGGGAAATACCAGGTTAGTCTCCTGCAAGCCTCTGGCCATGTGCTCATGAATGGGTCAATACATAACCTTGTTTCATGTGTGTTTCCATTTAAAGATACCTTATTTAATATATATGGGTGATTAGTTAACACTGGACTCAAGGCCAACACCCCTATAACTCATGCCTGAACAAAGCTTATGTAACACACATCTTTTCTCCAGAAGACATGTCACAGCCTTTTTGTGCATTAGAACCTTTGTCACAATGGTGGTGCTAATAGTTGGAAGAGCCATTACGTGTGGCCCTTCCCTGAAACAAAGAGAGCTCTTTGGGGGAATAGAGAATTATTTCTTATTAATTTTCGCAGCCATAGTGCCTAGCACAGGGCCTGACTCCTAATAGTCACTCAGTTAAATATCTGATGAAAGAATCAGAGAATCAGGGAGGAAGCCCAGTTCCAAGAGTCTGTACTGGGCTAAGAGTAACAGTAATAGCAATGACTCTCAGCAAGTTTGCCTGCTGTGATTGGACTTGGTCCTCTCTGAGGCTGAGCCTGCAGGAGGGACTCAGTCGAGGAGAGAGGAGTGAACACCAGGCAGAGCCCAGAAGTGCTCATCACTGTGGACAGGTGAGCACAGGTAACCTTCAACTTTCAGGGAAGGAGCACCCATGGTCACTCACAGCGTGGGAAGCCACGCTCTACTTCTCAGACGGTCAGCTGAGCTGGTAAGGAGTCAGAGGGGTAGCCGAGCTGAAAACGGAAGGAGAATTTGCATGTGTGCAAATTACACATACTTACATAAAAGGGCTGTGGAATAATTTGCTTCATTAACATGGCCCCCAAACTTCTAGTTGTAAGATTGGGTCAGATAAGTAACCTAGACAACAAGTCATATAGACAGATAGCTTTCCTAACTTTTTGTCTCCTTCTTTTTATTAGTTTACCCCCAGAGTGGGATATTTTAAAAGACACTGCCTGTCCAACAAATGGCATTTTAAGTAACTACTTTCCCCTTGTTATTAGAGACACAGAATTGCCAGTCAAGCATCTCACCTCCAAGAAATGCCACATGGAGTTGCTCCACTGTCACCAAAAATAAAGATGCTTGAAATTTGCTCTATGTATGGTGGTGAAATACATGATCCTGACTTTTAAAATACTGAGATGAGCAATGAGCCATCGCTAAGAATGTCACTGGCCTCTTCAGAAACCTCAGATGGAGAGTAACTGACTTCGATGTCTGAATTCACCAGGGCCCACGACTGCAGGACGGGGGAACAGAGGGAGCCACCGCTGGGGTCTTAGCCACAGCTCACCCAGCCCAGGTGAAGCGGCTTCTAGCTTCTCTCCTGTGCTCTTCTTGCCACAGACCCAGACACGCCTCCTCAGTCGGTCTAGCCCCTGGCATGGTGGGCTGTGACCTTCTGCTCTTTTCTGTGCTTCCCGTGCCCCCCAGCCCAGAGCCACATGCATAGCACGGGCTCAGTCAACACCAGTAGACTTACCACATACCTTCTAGTCAACTCTCATGGGTCCCCTGCGGTGAAGTGCAAAATTCTCTTGCCCCAGGCTCTTTTTCTGATGCCCCTTGGAGTCTCTGAGCCATTTCCCCCAGCAAGAGATACAAGAAATGACCAAACCTGCACTAGAGAGTTCAGAGAAAGAATCGAAGGAACACCGTGGCTGGGCTGGGATACGGTAGAGACGGAGCAGCTGCTGTCTCGTCGTCTCTGCTCCGGTTTGAAGAAGGAAATGTTGTAATTATATATTTGGACGCTCCCACAGGCACATGAGATCAAATCCCTTGGCTGACCGCTGACCGCTGTTCCTATCAATAGGGACACATTCCCGAGATGCTCCTGCCTGGGATCCGTGCCTGCCAATTGGACATTCCCTTATTCAGACTGCGCATTCAGGCCTTCCTCCTCCCTGCGGCCCACCGCCTGTCAGCTCACCCAGGCCGGGCCTTCTGGGCAGGCGGCGGTGCTGTGGGGAAGGGAGGCAGCTTCTCTGAAGATCATGGAAACACCCTTGGCCAAAGGGCCAGCCAGAACCGAGTGCTGATTCCCGGGGAACAGAAAGCACTAAGTTAGGAGCCATCGTCCCCAGGCTCGGCCTCGGCTCCTGCGTGAAATCTGCTTAACTGGCAGTCCTCAGTTTCCCTGCCCAGGATCGTATGCTCCGGATCTATGCGCTCCTCCTCTATGGTCCTTGCTCCTCAGCTGTTGAACGTGGCTGAAGAAAAGCAGACGGCCACGCTGACGGGTCTCACTTTCAGTTTATCACCACAAATTCAAGTGCACACTCAGCACTGTCTACAAATCCTAACCTTTCCCCAGACTATTGTTCTGTCCTCTTCCAGACGACTGTCCCCCCACACCCCCACCCTGCTCCTCTCTCCTCAAGCCTTCGACACCCTCCTCTTGCTCATGACTCTCAGCTAGTACAATACTCTTTATTTTACTGAAAAAACATAGAAGCATCAAAAGAGAACAACCACCTTGTCATCCTGTCACCGATGAACCAGCCCACCCACATCCACGTCACTCGCTCTGCATCCCCTGCCTCCTTGCCCCCTCGCCCCCTCCACTAGGGTGACCTAGACCCAGTGAGCACAGTTTGCTGGGATCAGAGGGTTTTCCTGGGAGGTTGGCCTTTCAGTGCAAACAACAGGCAGGTTCTGGACAAACCAGGATGAGTTGGTCACCCTACCTGCCATGGTGTCTTGAATTCCACCTCCTCGTACAACTGGGGACGATGTTTCCATAAACGTGCCTTTCTCGCATTGTTCTTTTTCGTTCCTCTCTGGATGGGTCTTATCAGCACATAAGCATGCTGTGAATTTGTCCACCCTTGAAACATCCTCCCTAGGCCTCACGTTCCCCTCAGCTACTGCCCCGTTCCTCTGCTTGCTAAACGGCCTGTTGGCCAAGTCCCATCGTCAGCCGAGTGTGTCCCTCCAGACACAGGCCTCCCTGCTGCCACCCCTTAGCACTCATGGCTCCAAGTCATGGACCTTACCGCTCATTCCGAATATGAGCCCCAGGCTAGGACCCCATGTATTGGGATCATTTGGTCATGGATCTGTCCCCTCTCCCTCCCTTCCCACTGGGAGCATCTTGACAGCGGAACCTTGCTCTACTCATCTCTGCACGCCAGGTGTCTAGAACATTGCTAGGCACATAGGAGGAGCAGAGGAAGTGTTTGTTGAGTGAACAAATGCCTGAACACTGAGTGAATTATGGAACTGGTTCAAGGCCCTTGGTCGCGTTAACCACCTAGGCCTCACCCTCCTCAGCTCCCAAAACACGAGGAAGTTGACACTTAGCCACACTTTAATGTCCCATTTTCCCCTTTATCACGTGGCCATTTATCTCCTGGAGTGTACTAACGTCAGGTGCTAGTCTTGGCCTTCTCCTGGAAGCTCACCAGCTCCTCGCGGCAGCCTGTCTTCATCCTACAGCATGCGATGACTACACTGAGCACGCTAGTCAGTTGGTATAAATTACAAAATCCCTAAAGGGAACACTTCCAGGTGGTGTGGGCCATTCAGACAAAAGATGCTGCTCCTTCTGGTGGGAACTTGCACAATAAAGGAATGGGATTGGAGTAACGGGACAGCAGAAGCCTCTTGTCAGGAGAAAGGAATCCCCTTTTTTTTAACCACCTTAGGACTCAGGAAAGATCTGGAATCCAGGAGAGGGCTGGCAGCCAGAGTGAAAAAGTCCGTGAATAATTCTTGGGAGGTGGACTCATCCGGGCTGCCGGGTCTACCTGGGGAAAAGACACACCTGGCTCCAGAATGAATCGCCTGGATGGACCTGTTTTCAATGCATCTTACCCCCCACCCCCCACCCCGCCCCCAGCCCCAGAAGTCTCTTCCTGTGTGTTTGGAATATTTGGTCCTCTTATAATGAGAGATTTCCCATCAAAGAAACATTTCATTCCCTGCTGAATGGAATTGTCTCTCATTTTGCTCTCTCTCATTTTGGATTGTCTCTCATTTTGCTCTCTTAAAACACCATCCTCTCCTACCTGCATCCACTTGCTTCTCCAGGCATCAAAGGAAACCCCACCAAAGCACCTGGGTACCAGTTTCTTGCACCCTTCCCTTCCATGCCCTGCCTTCTCTCCTCCCCCAGAAGGGCACCTGCAGCCCTAGCAGGAATAAGGTCGTCAATTTCTGCGGCTGGCACAAGCGTTTTAGCATATTGAGTGGTCCAAATATTTAAATATCTATGATATAGGAAGCGTGGAGAACATTAAAAACCATTTTCTCCCTGCTGATTGCAAGAGAGGAAATACACACAGTCCCCGCTCCCCTGCACAGTGGCAAAACTGCTGGCCTAATCATATTGCCTGATGTAAAGTGCCTCTCCCGCCTCCTCGAGTCTGGCTTCAGGTTGCATTTACTGTAAACAAAGATGTATTTTGGGGAGGGGGGGCAGTCGGATTGAGTTTATTGTTTATGTAAATCTCTCCGAATGTGACATAGCAAGATAGCTTCCTATGTTGTGTTGATCCACATTTTAGGCCAACAGCCAAAGTATTTTATCTTTTCCTTCATTATAGTGATCTTCCAATTAGCCGTGGTCTGTAATACCCTGATTTTGGTGGCAGTGGTTTGGACAGGATTGTTTGATAGTTCTGCTCGAGAGGCAAAATAAGGGGCCTTATTATAGAAGTGCAGAGGTTGTGCCGGAGCTGAGTTCTGTTGCAAAGTTTGCCGATAAGGGGAAAACCGGCCCTTAAGCGTCCATTCTGTTCTGTATATTAACACTTCTAATCTGCACTGCTGATAAAACTGCAAGCCATTTGCCTTTGGAGGAATTAGTTCTGCCTCACT
Organism: Ailurus styani; assembly: GCA_002007465.1. NCBI lineage: Eukaryota > Metazoa > Chordata > Mammalia > Carnivora > Ailuridae > Ailurus > Ailurus styani. The sequence goes on from LNAC01000096.1 coordinate 1,868,516, forward strand.
TGTGTAACCAGGCGATGGTGATTAACCTTTAAACTGTCCAATATTCCCAGCAGCCTCCTGCTCCAGATTAGAAACTATTTAGTTATGACCAACTAAATTAACAACACTCCCTCCTCTGAAGAATGAGATTTGGAAGGTGGATGCATTTTAAGGTGGAATTGTGTTTTGAATGGGTGATCCATCTTTCTAAGGTGCTTATTCCCTTCCCGTTGAAGTGTGGACCGCCCCAGCGCGGACGGAAGGTTCGGCTGGAAGCTGGGGAGATGGGGGAGGGGGGCCGGTTGTCCCGGTTGGGTTTGCAGATCCGAGGTTTCATGGGCACAAAGGAAACCTGCCTTAGGTTTGGATTTCCTTCCCTGTTATCACCCCCAGGTTGAAAGGGGACTGTAGCTCTTCTGCAAGACCCAAGCTCACAATGGGATGGAGCAGTGGCTCCTAAGGGGGAGATTAAGGGATAAATCAAGTCGCTCCCTTACCACCCTACTCCCAATTTCTTCCTGGAGTTGAACGTCAGAAAAAGATGCTAACTAACTTTCATGTTCTGGGCACGGGGCTCTGCCAGGCGGGTCTACCCAACTGAACTGCGGTCGCGCCAACAATCCCGCTCAGCCCCCTCCTATCTGCCCATTTCCAATGTGTAATTTATCAGTGGCAACATACCCTCGGCGGTGAGGGCCAGACAATTATGTAATCGTGTCGTGCCTCAGATCCCCAAATTGTTGGGTCCCCCCCCCCACCAGCCCTGGATAAAAAATCCAATGGAACAAACCCTCACTACCAACACCCACACCACCACCCAATCCCGGTAGCAACCTTTTCTGTTTTACTAGTTTCATATTAGCTGTCTCCTTAAATCTGCTAATCTGGATACTGCATTAGCAGCATGTCAGTCAAGCCGCAGTCCACAGCGAAGCCTTCTTCATATACCAATTTAAATCATTCATGGTCTTTTCTTTGGCATTATTCAAAAGATCATAATAATTTTCTTGTGCCCACGGCACAAAAAAATCAATTATTTCCCCACAAAGACTTGAAAGTACTTAGCGAGTGCGGCAAGAAAAGCTGAGGGTGATATCAAATTGAAATTGCACTCATTACATACAACACAATTAGTTGCCACTAGCCTGGCCGGGCTTTAATTCTGAATGGCATATCTTTATTATTACAGAAACAAGCATGCAAATGGCATTGTTCAGGATTTGCCGAAATCAATAGGATATAGTGCTGTGTGTTTGGTGGCCACTGTCACTCACGCTGCTGTGGATGCGAGATAATGTGTGTGTTTGAATTAATGAAGGGAGCAGGCAACATCATAAGTGACACCCAAATAAAAGAAATGGGTACATGATATTTGTAATTATTCTACTTGTGTTTTTGTTGTAAATACTTGTGCTTTTTGTTTTTTAATCAAAGGATTAATTGCATTTTAATAAGGCATTATGATTTGCAGAGCTTTAGTTAATTAAAACTTGTAGTATATAATTATGAAGTGATGCTGAGATTTTTCTAAAGATCACCCATATGTTTAGAATATGTATAATTTTTCCGTTAAGCAGTTGCGATCTCCCCACCCACCC
>LNAC01000096.1:1884729-1922353 GCA_002007465.1 Ailurus styani
TGGAGGGAGGGAGAAAGGGAGGGAGGGAGGGAGGAGAGAACCATATGGCAATGTTACTTATGAACATAGGTGGAAACTATGAAATCAAATCAAATTCAGAAGGGTCCAAAAGCAATAATATGTCTCGATCAAGTGTAATCTTGATCAATGTAAGTGACCATTTACCAGATTAAAAGAGAAAAACATCTGATTATCTCAGCAGATGCAGAAAATATTTGAAAAATTAAATACTTTTTCATGACTAAGAAAAAGGAAACGTTTATTTAACTGGAAATAGAAGTGTGACACAGAATATCATCCAAAAATCTACAATAAGATCTTAGTTAATGTTTGAAATTTAGTTTGAAGTTCCCTTGATGTCAGAAGACATGGAGGCCTTCTTTTGCTCCTCTTACATAAAATCATACTGGAGTTCCTAGAGAATGCAATAACACCAGGAAAATTTTAGTTATTTATAGACAACACAAAGAAAACTTTAGTTACTTACAAGAAAGGGGAAAAAATGTCATTTACAGGAAATATAATTATCTACATAGAAAATTAAAAAACTGAGCTCTTACACATCATCAGAGCATTCAGCAAGGCTACTGGGTTCAGCACGAACATACAAAAAGTGTTAGCACTTCTAGACATTAATAACAAACTATTAGTCAAAAATGTAATATACAGTATAACTCCAAAGTTCCAAGTTTTTATGTGAATGTTGACAAGCTGATTCTGAAATTTATATGGTGAGGCAAAAGATTCAGAATAGCTAACACAGTATTTTAGAACAAGAACAAAGTCAAAGGAGTGACACTACCCAACTTTAAGACTTACCATGAAGCTATAGTAATCAAGACAGTGTGGCATGGGTAAAAGAATAGACAAATAGATCAGTGGAGCAGAACAGAGAGTCCAGAAATAGACTCACATATATAGTTAACTAATCTTCAACGAAGGAGCAAAAACAAACAAACAAAAAAGGAACAAAGATAGTCTTTTTAATAAATGTTGCTGGAACAACTGGACATCCACATGCAAAAGAATAAATCTAGACACAGACATTACACCCTTCACAACAATTAACTCAAAATGGGTGGTAGACTTAAATGTAAAATGCAAAACCATAAAACCCCTAGAAGATAATATAGGAGAAAAATTAGATGGTCTTGGGCTGGCATTGATCTTTTAGATATAACACAAAAGACACGATCTCTAAAAGAAATAATTACTAAGCTCAACTCATGGAAGTGAAAAACTTTTGTTCTGTGAAAGACATTGTCAAAAGAAGGAGAAGACAAGCCACAGCCTGAGAGAAAATATTTGCAAGATATACATCTGATAAAGAACTGTTATCCAACATATATGAATAATTCCTAAAACACAACAATAAAAAAAGAACAACCAATTTAAAAATGGGCAAAAGACCTGAACAAACACCTCACTCAGAAAGATTACAGAAGGCAAGAAAGCATATGAAAATATATTCAATGTCATGTGTCACTAGGGAGTTGCAAATTAAAACAACAATGAGATGCCACAACATACCTATTAGCAATGGCTAAAATCCAAACTCTGACAACACCACATGCTGACAAGTGTATGGAGCAACTGAAATTCTTAGTCGTTGCTGGCGGAAATGCAAAATGGTACAGCTACTTGGGAAGACAGTTTGGCATTTTGTTACAAAACTAATATATTTTAACCATGTGATCCAGAAATCATGCTCCTTGATATTTGCCCAAATGAACTGAAAATTCATGTCCATGCAAAATCCTGCACAAGGATGTTGATAGCAGCTTTATTCATACTTGCCAAAACTTGGAAGCTACTGAGATGTCCTTCAGTTGTTGAGTGGATAAATAAACTGGTACCTCCAGACAATGACACACTTAGCACTAAAAAGAAATGAGCTATCAAGCCACGAAAAGACATGGAGGAAACTTAAATGCAAATTACTAAGTGGAAGAAGCCAATATGAAAATGCTACATACTGTTTGATTCCAACTATGTGACATTCTGGAAAACTGGCGACAGTGAGAAAGGTGAGTGGTTGCCAGAGGTTATCAAGGAGAGAGGGATGAAGAGGCACAGCACAGAGGATTTTTAGAGCAGTGAAAATAGTCTATGTAATACTACAGAGGTAGATACATTAATTATACAATCCCATAAAACAGACAACACTAACAGTAAACCCTAATATAAACTATGGACTTTGCAAGATAATGATGTGCCACCAGTAGGTTTAGCATTTGTTTGTTGTTGTTGTTTTAAGATTTTATTACTTGAGAGAGAGAGAGAGAGAGCACAAGTAGGGTGGGGGGGTGGAGAAGAGAGAGAGGGAGAAGCAACTCCCCACTGAGCAAGGACCCTGGGATCATGACCTGAGCTAAAGGCAGATGCTTAATGGACTGAGCCACCCAGGCATCCCTAGATTCATCATGTGTAACAAATGTACCAGTCTGGTGCTGGATGTTGATAGTGGGGGAGGTTGTGCATGGGTGGGGACATGGAGTATATGGAAACTCCGTGTACTTTCTGCTCAATTTTGCTGTGATCCTGAAACTGCTCTTAAAAACAAAGTTGATTGGGCTCCTGGTTGGCTCAGTAGATAGAGCACACAACTTTTGATCTTGGGGTTGTAAGTTCGAGCCCCATGTTGGGTGTAGAGATTACTTAAAAATAAAATCTTTTTAAAAAAATAAAGTTCATTAATTAAAAAATATAAATTTTACATCTATTTGAATAAAATATAGCCAAATACATTATCACCACATCATACCTTGGTATGATGTTTCTTAAAGACACACACACACACACACACACACACACAGGCACACACACACACAGAAATCTTGAAGAAAAAGGCTGAAAAAATGTGACATCCAAATGGAAAACTCTGTGAACAAAAGACATCATAAACAAAATTAATAGCCTAGCAGTATCTGGGAGAAGATATTTACATCATATATAACAATCAAAAGATTACTATTTAGAATAAAGAACTACAAACAAGCAAATAGAAAAATGCGTGATTCATGTAAGAAAAAACCTGAATAGCCTAAAACACATTTTAAAAGGTTCAGCCGAAGTATAATCAAGGAGTGCTAATTAAAATCACAATGAGAGATCATTTCACACACATCAGATTAGCAGAAAATAAATTCTGATTGTTGAAAGGATATGGGGGAATAAGAACTCTATCACAATGCTGGTGGGAATGCAAATTGGCATAACCATTTTGGAGATGGATTTGGCAGTATCCATCAAAATGTGAAATGTGCATATCCTATGCCTGGATAGATCTCCCCTTAGTTAAATACTGTAGAAAAACACTTATGTGTGCATTCAAGGAGATATTATAAGAATGTTCAATCCAGCACTACAATAACAAAAAATTGGAAACAATCCAAATGTCCATTAGTAGAAAAAGGAATAAATAAATTATGCAATGTTTACAAACTACTATCAAGGGGTTAAAATGGATGGACCGTACTTAAAGGTATCAACGTGGATAGATCTAGAAACAGTGTAGAGGAAAAAAAGGCTTATGTAACATTACAAACTGTAGGATTTCATTTAAATGAATTTAAAAAACCCAAAGCAAGGGGCGCCTGGGTGGCTCAGTAGGTTAAGCCTCTGCCTTTGGCTCAGGTCATGATCCCAGGGTCCTGGGATCGAGCCCCACATTGGGCCCTCTGCTCAGCTGAGAGCCTGCTTCCCCCTCTCTCTCTGCCTGCCTCTCTGCCTACTTGCAATCTCTCTCTCTGTCAAATAAATAAATAAAATCTTAAAACACACACACAAACACAAAGCAAAATATTGTTTATGGCTACCTGTATATAATGAAATACACAGTTATTTATTGATCCTGTCAATGAAGACCTTTTGAATGCAAGTAACAGAAACCCCCATCCCTGCCCTTCAGTCTACTGCCTCTTAAGCAATTCTAAATTGTCCTGAGTGCAAAGGTTCAGGTTATCAGGAGAGGACCTGGGGAATGGCAAGGCACTGATGTTTCTCTTGCTCAGTCTCCCTCCTTTCTGTGTTAGTATGCCTTTAGTCATCTCCCTCTTGTAGGATTTTACAAAAAGCAGTAAAAAGTAGTCGACACACCAAGATCCTGAATTTCTTACTAATACTATAGCTTCAATAGGCATGTGATCTATGTCAGAAGGAACAATGAGGGCACTGGTTATGAATCAAGGGGCCTTAACTTCCCAGCCTCCTCTGACCTCCAACCTCCACTCAGCCAATGCCCCATTTTATTTTATTTTTTCATGGAGTTTTTTTTTTAAAGTAGACTCTACGCCCAATGTAGGACTTGAACACAAGACCCTGAGATCAAGAGTCTCATGCTCTACTGACTGAGGAAACAGGCACCCCCAAATCCCCATTTTAGTGTCTGGTACTTGAAGCATCCCCCCCATAAAAAAATAATAATAAAGGAAATAATCTTTGATCAAGTCAATGAACAGGTCAANCCAGGCACCCCCAAATCCCCATTTTAGTGTCTGGTACTTGAAGCATCCCCCCCCATAAAAAAATAATAATAAAGGAAATAATCTTTGATCAAGTCAATGAACAGGTCAACACACACACTTGAAAAGTATAAAGACATGAACTGGATATAAACTGAATTCATTACAGGATTGCCCACAGGGGGGATGGGACTGGAGAGGGGCATAGGAGAATATGTTATCTGTAAAAGTCATTTCATTATAAAAAAATCTGAATAGGGGCACCTGGGTGGCCCTGTGGGTTAGGTGTCCGATCTTGATACCGGCTCAGGTCATGATCTCAGTGTAGTGAGATCGAACCCCATTTTGGGCTCCAGGCTCGGTGTGGAGCCTGCTTAAGATTCTCTCCCACCCTCTCCCTCTGCTCCTCCCTCCTGCTCTCCCTCTCTCAGAAAATAGAATAGAATAGAATAGAATAGAATAGAATAAAATAAAATAAAATAAAATAAAAAAGTAAAACTAGAACTGACTACAGAAACCACAATCCACAGAAGGCTGATCAGAACTTACAACCTGACTCCAACCAGGTCAATTGCTTACTAAGGTAGAAAAAAAAAATCTAAAGAAATGTGATATTTTCCTGTTTGGGATGACATGGGCATTTGTTATATTTTCTTTTAGGTGTGTATTTATTTATTTATTTTAATTTTTATTTAAGATTTCGAAAAGACGGCAGAGCAGAGTCTATGACCGTAGATGAACACTCTGCGAAGTCATCAGTCTGCTGCCACAGGCAAGGAGCTGGCAGCCAAGAAGTTTCCAAGACAATGGTCTCTCACAGCCAAGTGAAGAGCCCATGGTCAAGTTTTGTCTTGGGATCAGAGCCCACAGTCAAGTTTTGTCTTTGTCCTCTGCTCTGCCCACCTAAATCCTAGTGACCTTTCCTGGCTCTGCTAAAGTCCCACTCCTCCAGGAAGCCATCTCGGACTATTCTAGCTCATACTCATCTCTCCCTCTACTCAACTGTCAGCTACCCTAAAGCCACTGCTCCCTGCGTATCACTAATTCCTTATTTCAGGAGTTTTAGATAATCCAAAGTGGTGAGGTCCAAAGCCCATGAGGGCTGCTACGAAGTTGCCAGGGACTTCATACGCCCCCACCAGTTGCTCCCCAAACCCCAAGCCCATTAACAGAAGATGGCCTCAAAGGTTGCCCAGCCGAGTGTGTCGCTGGCAAAAAAGGGCCCATTTGTCACAATTCAGTGGGTTCAGCTCTCAGCTCCGATGAGCCTCGATCCCCTCAGAACACATTTCCCTTTTGTGTGATATATGTAAAACATTCCTAATGTGAGGGTCCTCAGAGAGAGCTCACACTGCCCGCCTAAGTGTTTTTTAAAGAATCAAGCTCTTACCTTTTAAAATTACACCAGGGTGGTATTGTTCAAATATGTAAGACTGACTACTCCAGAAAGCGGCAACAACAGGATACAATGCACTAATTTTATCCCACTTTGACTTAGAAAATATAATCGGTTCTTACAAAAATTGTAAATACTAAAGAATCAAGGGAATACGATTATTCTAAAATAGGGCGCTAATACATCAAGCAAAATAGCTTTTGCTAGTCTTAACTGAGGGCCATTATCTATCAGAGAAGATATACCTCTGGCCTTGATAATGTAAAGAAACACAAATGACTAAAGAAGCTTGACAATATTTCTGGGAGGGGGGAGGCTGAAAAGTGTCTTTGACGAGATAGGAACTTGGAAAAGCTGAGCGATTCAACAGGGTAAATAAACGGCCTCTAGCAAGCCAGACAGGGGCCAAGCGCTGCCTGGTTCAGTCACCGTAATTTCCTTGGAGACTCCATACCTCCCTTCCCTGAATTGCTGAGGCTACCCCACGATCCAAGACTTCCTTCCACTTCTTGGTGGTTGTGTTGGGTCACTGCATGTGTCTCCCTAACTAAATATAGTATACTACTCCCCTTGGAGTAGAACTGGGCCCTATACGTCTTTCCTGAATCAGCGCACGTTGTCCTACCTCCTGCCCACAAACCCAGCACAGCCTGGCCATCCAATGGCCTTGAACCTCGAGGGCCGAGCTCACTTTCTCCCTCTCTCCTTGTCCCTTCCTGCCTGTGGTACATGGAAAGGTTTGTGAGAATCTGCCATTCTGTCCTGGTGGGGAACAGCCACGTTGTCTTCCTGAAGGTGCCCAGCGATTAGTAAGAGGCATTCATTCTGGACATAATTCCAAGACAGAAAGGTGGGAGATTTTAAATATAAACTATTTCAGCTCGTGGGCACTACTGATGTATATCTGAAATTTAGTGTTTAGAATATTTTAGTTTGATTTGCGGGTCCTGAAACTGGTGGAGAGTTGAGGGACCAGTTTGGGGAGTGGGGTCATCCATCACTTTGCTAGAAACTTATAGGCTGTCTGGTAATGGCCAAGCAGTGTGCCCTATGTCCTTCATTGGTGTCCTCACTGATGGGCCCCCAATCTTTACAGGACTCCCCAGGGGCCACCAAGTCCGTTTCCCTGCCTCTGAGTATCACCACACCTAAATAATTCCAAGAACATGTGGTGAAAGACCAATTCTGATGGAAAGCAGTGTCTTTCTATGAGTGCTGTTCATCTTTTGTGTGATTTTCCAAGGAGGAAGCAAAAATGAGTAGAGGAAGCTTTCATTTCATAGTATATACACACTTATTAGAGCTTTGCTCTATACCAAATTCTGGTCATTTTTATTCATGGGCACCTGAGTACAGTCCAAGGGACTACGTGTTTTCTTTTTAGCCATCATATATAAAAGGTATTTACTAGCTCTTGATTCTAAAAGAAAACTACAAAATCAAAATTAGTATTTGTTAGATTAAATATCTACAATATGCTATATTTTTATCATTTTTCATGATTAATTTTAGTATTTGTAAAAACTACATTTGTAAATTATATTTTGCCCCTTCCCAAAATTCCTGGGTAAGCATCAGCTTGCTAGAATACAGTAGTCAATTATGACTGAAAGGAATTACTTTTATCCAAATAATTTTAAAAGCAAAATTTTTAAGTTATAAAGAGCATTTTATGAGAAATGTTTCATACACAAAACACACATGCATGGATTTAGTGCAAGTGTGAGTAAGTACATTTTAATATGTTAGATATGATGGGGGGACGGAGCTCCAAATTAAGATTGACATTGTTCCTGATGGTTTTAGAACATCCAGTGATTACAGTTCAAAATTTCTATCTCAATTCCCACGAAAGACTTAAGTTCCCATTTACAGTGTGTGTGTGTGTGTGTTTAAAAGAAATGTAATAAAATTTGCCATTTAAACATCCTATTCACTCAAAAATATATACAATATAATATTTATAGCTCATTTCATTATTTGGGGCACTTAATCATTCATTCTCTGGCTTATTCCTTAACTGACTTGTATGTTTCTAGTCTTTTCTCTAAGACGGTAAACTTCTTGAGATAGTAAGTAGTTTCTTTTATGAGTCATGGGGCTAAAAACAGCTGAATATTTAATTGAGACACAATAAATACTCGCCACATGAACGAATATGTCAGTAAAGGACAGAAATCTTGATGAGACACTTGATCCGAAGTTGTACAGTGCCGTACTGGTTATCAAACTGTTTTGTACGGGGAAAAGCAGCGTACCTAAGTGATTATAATGGAGCTTCTCTGAGTGAACTGGAGTAAAGGAACTGTTTCTCCCCTTTATGGCCAAGTTTCTGGAAGGCTCCCAGAAAGCTCTAGACAGAAGAGAATTTCTTCTAGGATCAAAGGGCTCCTAAGAAACACATATGACTCTTCCTGGCTAATGGGGATTTCTGCTTGTCCAACTCCCATCTGTGTCCTTGTAGTAAAGAGTATGATAACAAGTCATAAGATATTCCCTTTCCCAGGATAAACAATGTTTATCCATTTACCTTTCCCCTCGGCACCCATTGTGAAACCATTAATGGACATTTTGTCTCTTCCAGCTCCTTCCCTGGTTCTCACCATCTGTTCATATCCTGGGACCCATATAATTGCACAAAGACTGAAAATGAGATTTCAATGACTTGAAAGATGTAGGGGTGGGGTCCAGATCTTAGCAGATACCAGCTGTGTGACCCTGGACAAGTTATTTAACTCCTCTGACTCTAAAGTTTCCTCCTTTGCAAAATGGGGTTGATAATATGTAACTCACAAGGTATGGATTAAACAAGATAACGTACTTGGGGTACCGGGTTGGCTCAGTCAGTTAAGTGTTGGCATCAGCTCAGGTCAAGATCCTGGGGTCCTGGGATGGAGCCCCTCATCGGACTCCCTGCTCTGCGGCCACCCGGTTTTTCCCTCTCCCTCTGTCTGCTGCTCCCCCTGCTTGTGCTCTCCCCACCCCCCCTCTCTCTCAAATAGATAAATAAAATCCTAAAAAAAAATAAACAAGATAATGTGCTTGAAAACTGCACAAAGTAGATGCTCAATCACGTTCGAATGTTTTAACTTAGTTATTGCTTCTGACTCTGGATTTCCTGCTTTCTTCCATCCTTTCTGGATCCCCATGATTTTTAATGAGCACAGTGTCAGTCAGTGGTCATTTCATTAACTGCTAGTTAATAAGTGATCATTGGAAACATGTATTTATATATTTGACCATATATTTGTTGCCTCCCCACAGATGGAATTTGAGGTGGTATTTAGATTTATGCCATTTTCCAAGGAGCTCCTTGGGAACAGCTGTAAGATTGACTTGTCTGACTGGGGAACATATTGTCCTGGCCTTGTCAACCACTCTCAACTGAGTCCTCTCTTTCTTCTCTGTGTCAGAAGTGACATAATGGAAGATATGCATGAGTTCCCTGGAGAACAATGAAGGACTTCACAGAGCTCAATTTGGGAGAATACACAAGTGTTGTAGTTATAGAGTGATATCCCCGTGACACTTGCAAGTGAGAAATGAACTGGACACTAGATGAAGTGAAGGGTACTTGAGGGGAGAGAAACTTGCTTCCAAAAGGAATAGAGCAAAAATGCCTCCAGCCAGGCAGAACTAGGAGGATACTCCCTAGATGGGATGTGCAGGGTTAATCAACCATCCACCCCTACATCTTCCATCGACCCCTTGGCTACCATTGTAGGAGACGACTCTGAACTCTCCAGGACAATGCCCATTTACTGAAATATTCTTTTCTTTTTCCTTTTTATTTCTTTTTCTTTTTCTTTGGAGGTAAGGATTAATGAGTACCTCAGTCCTTGAAATCTCTAGTAGATTTAGAAATCTACTAAATCTAGAAACCATTAATTTCTAGAGATCTGAAATCTACAGATCATTAATTCGTTCCTCATTCAGCAAACATGCATTGAGTAGTAACTAATGAATGAAGTAGGCAGATCCTGGTTCATCCAAACAGTCAAACTTGAGGGTGACAAACAAATCCCTTGAGGATCAGCTTGGAGGGAAACTCTGTTCTTCTATTTTAGACCTCATTCATTTTCTTCTTCTTCAGATGCTATGGTGAATAATTCAATTCCAAATTTCAAATCAATCAATTCAATTCTAAACCTTGCATGAGTGTAGGCAGAACCTAATTCAAATACAGAACCCTAGCTACAAGAAAATTTCAGAAATGTAGTTGTAATCTTTCTAATCTTTCCAACTGTGAAATGAGGTTGAGTGAGCCAATCCAGAGTAAACAACAGATCAGTGTAATCAGATCTCACGGAAACGATGGACTTTGAGATAGTCCTTGAAAATGTACAGGATTTATTTTAAAAAGGAAAATTTCAGGGAAGAGAATTCCTGTCTGGCAAAAAGAAAAACTGAGCAGGGAATAAGAAGAATAGCTTCTCTGGACTGGACTAGAGAAGACAAGTGAGGAAGGTGGGAGGTGAGCAGGAGCTTGGAAGGCTGGTTTGAGAAGACTGAACTTGACCCTGTAGACAGGGGAGTGGGAGGGACATTGAAGTCATTAAGCAAGGAAAGGAGTTTGAGAAAGGTAACTTAAAGCTACCTATTTTTTTTTTTTGCCCCAGGGGTACATGTCTGTGAATCATCAGGCTCACACATTTCACAGCACTCACCATAGCACAAACCCTCCCCAATGTCCATAACCCACCCACCCTATCCCTACCCTCCCACCCCCCAGTAACCCTCAGTTTGTTTCGTGAGATTAAGAGTTTCTTACGGTTTGTCTCCTTCCCAATCCCATCTTGTTTCGTTTTTTCCTTCCCTACCTCCCACAAACCCCCGCCCTGCCCCTCAAGTTCCTCATATCAGAGAGATCATATAATAATTGTCTTTCTCTGATTGACTTATTTCATAAAGCCACCATTCTTATTACCATAATCAATATATACCTGCTAAAGGGTGATCTCTTGCCTTTCAACTTTTCTCCAGTTCTCAAAAATCTACCAACAGTGATACCACTATTGGTATACTACTACCAATAGTGATTACCACTGTGATAATCACTGATATTGTCAAGTTGATTTAATATTTTCAGAATCAGTATGTAATCCCAGGAGGTACAAAAATGCTTTACAAAGCTGGAGAGAAATTATTTGTACCCTAAAATTCTATACCTAGCCAGACTATCAGTCAAGAATTAATGGAGAATAATGACATTTTCACTTATATAAGAGCTCAAAAAGTCACCTCCACCTTAATTTACATATCTTTTTACCATGAAGCTTCTGAAGGAGTAAACCAGGAAAGAGGAAGGCACAGATATAAGAATCAGAGAATCTAATATAAGAGAAAAGCTAAGGGAATCACCAAGATAATTATAAGAAAGTCCTGAGACACTAACAAAGCCTCCAGAATATCCAGTCCAGACTGAAGCAGGAGGATAGAGATCTTTGAGATGGAAAGTTCCGGGGGAAATATAAAATTGATAATATTTTAAACATATCAAGAGAAGATTTACAACATGTTGGGATGAATTGGTGTTAAGCATATAGTGAGCCAAGGAACAGAGAGAATTATTAAGAGAAAACAAGGAAAGTTAAGAAAGGAAATATAACCAGAGAATACATATAGCTCCACAGCAAATAATTACTTTTATAATCATAGTATATAAACACTAAACATTGACCCTATCAAAAATTAGGATATAACAATGCTGTTGTGAGCATGGGGCAGAGAAAGAGCTGGTGGGAAGGCGGCAAGTGGGAATGGGGTTGGGGGAAAGGGGCATAAGACTGCCCAAACCTCATCTTCCTTTGTAGGAAATTAGTGGTCAGTGGCTAAAATTAGAAAACAGAAATAACAGCATAAGCGTGTTAGTTAAATGTATGGAACTCAATAATCAAAGAAGTTTCAGGAAGTTACGAAGTTGCGCCCTCTGGGGAGTATAAAAAGAAGCTGGGAGGAAGCCTGACAGAATTACATTTTTTTCTTTTTAACTAAATACCTGGCTAACTTTGGTAAAAATAATATTTTATAAGAGTTTATATAAGTACTGAAGCTTAGGATTCTGTTCACAGTTTCCCTGTCACTAAGCCTCCTGAGAAGTCTCAGACCCTTCTAACTACCAACTGGGTAGCTCGGACTTTGTTGAATTCTGTGTTGGCAGCAAGCTCAGAAGCATGGGGAATTTCTTAAAATATTACTGTTGTTAATGGCCTCAGCTTGTTGTGTGTAGACCAGGCAAAGCAAACAAGGCGTGGGGAAGGCCACAGTGGAGCAAGTCCTGTGAGGTAAGGAGCTGCTTCGGTCGTGGTATGCTCTAACCAGGGACAAAGCAACCGAAGAACATTGTAAATGTGCGAGGAACAGGGATATAATACAATCTAAAAATCCGTTTTTGTTTATGGCTTAAAATTAGGTATTCCATCCCTTGGAATCAGGCTGCAAAGAGAATGAGTAATTGCTCGAGGAAACCAGCGAACAGAGCTTCTTCTGAGCGAAAAATAAGAAAAACCCTGTAATATTTGCAGACCTTCCCCTGACTATGTTCTATCTCACCATACTTTCCTTGGGCTGCCTGGTTTTTGGAAAAGAGGGAGATAACCATTACAGTGCAGGAGGGAGGGAAAGCCATTTGTTCAGTATCACAAATTTAGAAAGTGTTTCATTTTCTAAGATCCCAGTTACTAATATATTAAGTTCCCTGAAAAATTCTCTTCATCATTCTCTGCGGATTTTCCCCCCTCCTAAGCAGCGTAAAGCTCCAGTGGAAGGCAAAGACATTTCCTTGTCTGAATTACTGCCACCATGAAATAGATTGAAAAAAATATATCATTTTATATCAACCAGTAGCATCCCAGTCCACGGAGGGGTGTCTCCCAAAGCTATCAAGATAGTATCAGAGTATTAATCATTTCTGGAACAGTGAGAGCCCCAACACCAGCCAGCACCCACAAAGGCTGCGAGCCGGGGGCCAGCTGCAGCTGCCCACGACGGATGCCAGCTCAGAATTCAATCTTCGAGTTCTGTGACCGAGAGCACGTTCCGGCTGGCTCCTGCTATTTGGCTAAAGGGCTGCTGCCGGGCCCTGCGGCTGATGGGCCCTGACCTCGCAAAGCTGGGCCATCACGAAGCCCTGCTCACCGCTGTCCGGAGGGCAGGGAGCTGAAGGAGTGGGACACGCGGTAGTCTGCCTGCACAAGCACACCCACACACGAGCGTGCACTAAATATGTGAATCGCATGGTCCTTGTAGACACACAACTACTGCAGGCCGGGCCGTGTACATGTGAGGCCGAAGGACCCAGGGGTTAAAAGCGTGGCTTCAGAATGAGACTGGATTCAGCGTCCAGATCTAAGTTACTTCGTTTCTCTAAACCCCAGTTTTCTCATCAGTAAAATGGGAGTAATAACAGTACCCACCTCAGAAAGTTTTATCAAAATTAGGTGAAGCCACATGTAAAGAGTGCTAACCCAATGCCTTGCTTATTAAAAAAATATATGTATACATGTATACGTATGTTCCACTGGCGTTGGCTGCTGTTACCAATAATAAAAATGGAAACTTACAAATGGGTGCATTTAGTCAGTACTTGATGAACGTTTGTATTGATGGTGACAATCATTGCAGACCAAAGAATTCTTCCCTTCTGCAGGAAAGAGTCCTTCTTGGGGGGAGGGGGGAAAGGGGTTCCTGGTACATTCAAGTATCTATTTTCAGGTCACTAAGTATCTGACAGAAAGCTTGGCGCTGTAAGGCACAGAGAGGTTCCATAAGCAATTAAATATATAACTCTGAGAAGATAAGGTGCAACTTGAGAGAGAGGAAGAATTCGCGTCATGCCCAGCTGGAGGAGTGTGTCTGGGAGTTCAGGAGAAAGATCACAGAAACACAGGACATCCGGTTGTCTGTGTTCCCACTGAAGGCAACTTTCTCCCATAAATAATAATTTTGCGACAAATGGCCTGTTAATGGGTCCCTTAGCGGGCTCCCATCAATCCTCCCTCCATCATGAAGTTAGTGCCTTTCCTGGGTGGAGGGGCCTGCCTCTACCCCTGGCCCCGAATGGGAAATCATCCAAACAGCTGAGTATCTGTGGTTGAGCTGTCCTTTTCCTGTGGACAAAGACCTCAGCACCCCACTCTCTTGCCTCGCATCAGCCTCAGGGAAGATTCTAGAATGACCCAACCATTCCTTCCTTCCTTCCTTCCTTCCTTCCTTCCTTCCTTCCTTCCTTCCTTCCTTCCTTCCTTCCCTTTTCTTTCTTTCTTAAGAAAATCAGACTCTCACATGTGTGTGGCGCCCCATTTGGATGTGTCTGGAATCTTGGAAACTTGACTACTCTACGTTCTCCTACAAATGGACTTTGAAAGCTTGTTTAGAGATTCCAGCTAGGGAGCACAGCTACTTGTGTACCGTTAACCGAAGAACATCTTCCTCTTCGACCCAGTGCACAGCCTCAGGGGGAAAAGCACATGGAGGGGTGAGGACGGAAGGAGACACCTGCCCAGCCAGCCAGAGCAGCCATGTCAACCCTGGTGATTGTTGGGTGACCCATGTCACCGCCGTATCACCCTCACACCCACAGGGGAGCCCTCCCTTACCTCCCCACAGCATGGTGCGCGGCCGGGGCCCAGAGGCCAGCAGTGGAAGGTGAACGATCTTTTCAGTACCAGCCGAGAAAATGGACTTTAAAGGGTCTGTCAGCCCCTGGGAGAAGGAGGTGTGCGTGCTTCCTGATCCAGTCTTTCTCACTCTGGATCGTCATTGGATCCAGACGCCCCACACTCTATAGGGTAGGTGTTACTGGTCCCATTTCTCATAGGAGGAGATTAGGGTCATGAGATGGGAGGGGACACAAATGAGTTAAGGTTGTGCCATCTCTTGCCCCCTTGCCCACAGGTTTTTCCACCTCGGGGGACCCAGATACACAATTAGTGCCTTTCCCAATAAGTCACCTCGGAAAGTCTGGGCTGGGATTGTAAAAGGAATTCATATACTGTTCCTGCCATCAGGAAGTTTACAATCCATGGGGTAAAAGGGAGCATACATACGAAAGAGTAACTGACAATTATTACTCAGCAGATAGGATTGGAGCCTCATTCGCGCCTCGGTGATGGGGTGTGTGTGCCTTGGGAGCAAAGTGGAGCCCAGCCCTGTTCTCGGGAGCTTCTGTCCTAAATGACACGAAGAAGTGCTGCAAGAGGGTCAGCCGTGGGCATGACTGGTAAGGAGCCTGGAGGGGCTTGCACGGTGGCTGGGAGGGGTCTGGCTCAGGAGCAGAGCAGTTTGAACTGCGCCTTGAGGAGAGCTGAGTGGGGAGAAGCTTTGAGGGGTTCCGGGTGGGGAGACCTACATGTTTCTTTCAGCCTCCAGTGAGCAGTAGGTCAACCCTCCGTGACCGGAAGGTCCCTGTGAGGAGGAAGGGGATGATGAGTGAGGAAAGGTAATCGAGACGGACCATGGAGGGACCTGGGGGCAGATGTGATGTTGGACTGTCATCCTACGGACAATGAGGGTCTTTGCTGGTTCTGAGCAAGGGGGCAAGGAGCAGGGCTCGGAAGGGGATGGGAGCAGGGAGGCCAGGTCACGGATGCCCGTCATGGGTGGGAGTTGGTGACCTGAGGAACGGGAGAGGAGAGATGGAGAGGTGAGTTTGTCCTTGATGATGAAGAGCAGGGTCCTGGGATTAGACGAACCGGGATGGCAACGCTGGGAGCCATTGGGGGCGAGTTACTCTACCTCTCTGTATCTCAGGAGCAGTACTCTAAAATCTAAGGCAAACGTGTAAGTAATAGAGGTGCCTGCCTCCTGCTGGGAAGCGTGCATGGGCTAACAGGTGCATCAGACCGTGCCTGGCACGCAGGAGCTACTCCAACAACAACCACTACTACTGTTACTATTATCATTAATGTAGGGCACAGCCTGAGCTCCATGGCCAGGAACCCCCGGGGTGGGGGGCGCTACCTCTGTGGAGCAGAAGCCCCTCCTGGCCTGAGGGAGCCCTCCTTTCTTCTCTCCTGCATCCCCCTGCCTCCAGCTTCCAGAAATCAGCCTTCGTCCCCGGAAAGAATGAGCGTGCAGCTTTAGGGCGGGGGGGAGACTAATTCTACCTGGAAAGCCTCCACCCTTCCTTATTCTGCCTCCCCTTATGGGGTTGGGGGGTAGCCACGGAGGGAGGGGTCGATGGAACCCGGACAGTCAGCGCTCGGGCAGCCCCTCGCCCTACAGCGTGCGCCGGGAAGCAGCTGGGGCGCTAGGCCGAGGGCTTTCCCTGTGAGAATCAGTTTCAAATATGAGGTTGATTTTATTTTCCCCCGTTGCAATTAACTGAGAAAAATATTTCAAAGCTGTATAATTAAAGGCTGGCGTTTTATTAGGGTTTAAAATAGTCGCTATGAAATTTGCTCCTGCCACTGGTAATTACAACGTACATCTTAATAACCCCCTGCTTGCCAGCCCCGAGATAACAGCGCTGTGTACGCTGCACTTGGCTGTGCAGAGAAGGTAAAATCCTTATCTTATCTCCATCTGCACACAACAACCAGCCTCTCTTCCAATTCAACCCTAATCTTCTTAGTAAATAATACTGATATTTTTCACCATAACAAAACGGGGCTGGTGCCAGATTCCCACCGATAACACCTCTCTTTTACACACCATTCTCTGTCAAAATCGGCCCGATTTTTCTTAATCTCTTTAACTTATCAAAAAAATACTTTTTACATTCAGCCATACTAAGTTCTTTTCTACCAAATAATAATATTATAAATAAATCCCTTTGCCTACAGCTGACTCATTGAAAAGATACTCGGCCTCCTCATTTTCTCTGTGAATGGGAAATTGTTCTGCTCTTCAATTTTCCTCCAAGTTTGGGGTCCACACCAAGTCTCCAGGCAGGCCCTGAGCCATCTTTGTGTCTCCTGGGGGGGTCAGCTTGGCCCAGGACGTGCAGGCTTGCTCTTTATTTTCATTGTCCCGGCCATGGTGGGCTTCCCCTGCTCCTACCTCCGTCCATCTCCAACTCGGGGAGAATGCAGAGGTGCCAGGCAGATCCCGGCAGGCTCTCCCCTGCTTCCACTCGCACACCCGCTGGGACAGGCCTCTGCTCAGAGCCCCATCTTGGCAGAAACCGGGACCCAACCGCCTTCTGCTGCCTTTCGATGTGAGTCTCAGAATTGTCAAACCACCAGGAGAGGCAAAACTGAGAAGTGTTCATCACACAGCAGGTATTTATTGAGCACTTCCTGTTTGCCCATTCCAGGCTTAGTCTGGTTGTGATTCCGGAGATGGGAAGGCACCGTTTCAGCCCACCGGGAACACATCACGTATGCAGCAGGCTCTCTCCAGACATGAGGAGAATTTCCAGTGTAGCAGGGTTGGGGTTTAAGAAATTTAAGATGTTCTAGGAAAAACAGGACTGGGCAAAGAGGCTGAGAAGGAGCCCTTTTGAATATTTGTGTAATCACTAAGGTAGAGCAGAAAGAAGATACTAACAGACACTATCAATAACATTTTACACCATTCAAATTAATAATAATCGGCACGGTACCGGGAGATTCCAATTTCCATTTCCAATTTCCTTGTTCACTAGAAACTTTCTATGATTTCCCTCTCCCGCAGTTTCCATAATATGCCTGTAAATTTGCTTTGCTTTGTTGCAGATAATGCACTCCTAAGAGGGGTTTTATTTTCTGTATCTCTCCTCCTTTCAAATGTCCAATGCTTTTCCATTCTATGACGCCCCAGTCTTGGGCAGCTGCCACCCATCTCTGGGTCCTTTACTCCCCAAGATGGGGATGGGGATTCCCCTCCCTCCCCCAAGACCCCAGTGAATCCACATGGTTGAGATCGCACAGGCTGGGGGTGCCCTAATTAGGCATTTCTCAACCCCGTGTGGCTCCTAAATACTCAGGATTGTGGGGTTTGGGGTCTGTTCATGGAATACATCCTGCCAAAGCAGGACGCACCTCTGACCCATGGACCTCCTGCCCTCAAGCCGAGGGAGTGCTGTTCCACGGTTCTCTTTGCTCCTCTTATCTTCTTTAATCTTTCCCAAGGCAGCATTGAAGCCTTTCCATTTTTTTCACCCCCATCTTCTTAACGTGCCCTTTGTATTCCTGACCCCAACTGCTTTAGCATCTAGGAGGCAGAAGAGTATAGTTATTGAGAATCGGAATCAGACAGACTTGGATCTTTGTCCTAGTACTGCTACTGCCTGCTGTGTGACTTTGGGTAAGTTATTAGCCTCTCTGAACCTCAGTTTCCACCTATCTCATAAGATGTAGTTTATAATCTGATTAAATAAGCTATAAATGTACATGGATCACAGTAAAGCCTCACTAAATGATAGCGACAGTTAATAATTATATTAATTGGAACTCAAAGAAGAGAGAAACCTGTGTGAATATCCTTGGCTGGGAATCTACTCAGAGTCATAGAACGTCATGAAAGGTGATCATAGAAGGCCAGGCAAGTTCTTTAACTAGTCCTCTTGGCATTTTGGTTTGGAGACATCTTTAGAAACAGTGTTTGCTGGACTCACTCACCTCTTGGGGACAGCATGAAGGGCACAGACAGTTTTATAAACAACTTTGTCCCCTGGTTAAAAATAATAAAGACAAAATATGTGCAGAACTCATTTCCCTACAAAAGTGAAATCCTTCCTGATCATGCCGAGAGGTCAATTTAACTCAAATTTTGTCTAAAGAGCTCTCCAAGATCTCTTGTGTATGCAGGCTGGCAAGCAATTTTTGCGCCTAAACAACACAAAGGAGAGGAGCTCTGTGCCAGGTCCGTGCCCTTCTGCACCTCTGAGGGATGCTCCTCGTCCTTCAAGGAAGCCCCCTCACTGGCTCCCTCCGGAGCCCTATCCGGCTACTTCTCTGGGATTCCTTCCTCATCCAGGTTATGCCCACACTGTTTGGACAGAAGATAATCCAATGTGTCTGGCACTCACTACTGGTTGTGTTGGGACATGTAATTAGTGCTTACTGTGTACTGGGCACTGTTCTGGATCTTTACATATTATCTCATTTAATCTTTCAACAACTTTGTTAGGCAGGGATCCTCTTGGCCCCCTACCATCACAAGGCTTGTCCTCTTCAACTTGACTCAACCCTCCCTTAGTCCCCTGGAGACTTATCTCCATCTTAGAAGATGGGGCACGTGTCATGGACTAGAGAAAAGACTTATAGGTTTTCTCCAACCCCAGTAGCCTCTCTCTCCCTGACCTCTAGTCACTGCAATATTATTATTTCATTGGAAGGTGTGTGTTGTGCTTTTTTCTAGCAAGATTCTGCAGCCCCTTAGGGCATAGTTCACACCACTAATCATAGAACATCTAGGTCTAGAAGTCATGTGAGACATCATTTCTTCCAATACTTCATTTTATAGGTGAGGAAGCAGAAGCCTGCAGAGGTGGAATAAGTTTCTTCTGTATTCCCCATGACGTCCTGCATCAGTCGGGTATATAGTAAATGCTCAATAAACACCAAGGCCATCTGCTTGGATGTAGCATTACTCCAGCATTTGCTACCAAAATCTACGGTATAAACCTTTGTCTCTCACTCATTTTAATTGACTGTGTTCACAGTGGACACAATATACAGGTATTCCACTTTAAGAAAATCTAACATGCCAACTTCCCGAGCCTGATAAACTAATATGAATTATTCACTCTAAAATGCAGGGCTCCTTTAAATAGCTATTCTATTTATAATAAGACTGGATTTTAACACTGAATTCAAACAAACTTTTTAGCCACATATCAAACGGCAGAGAATAAGGCCCTCTTGTGTTTCACTTGCCTTACAAACAAAATGGATCTCTGAAGGGGTGGATAGTCCAGCAGAGTCGCCCCCTGAATCTGAACCCTAAATTGGAGAGTCGTCACCAAACCCAGGCTGGCTGAATGAAGGGACAGGCAGGTGTGGATATGTAGACCCCACAGCTCTGGGGAGCCAGATATCCAGGTAAAAATGTGGGAGGTGGGGGCTGGCTGGTTCACCATCCTGCCCCACACAGCAGGGGCACAAAAGAATTGTCTCCACAATCAAGGCTCAGGCCCAAATGCTGCCCACTGCCTTCCTCGTCTTGCCATTGGTCATCGGGGTCTCTTCTCTCAACCGTCTTCTCCTTTTCATGTCCCCCGTTCCAGCCCGCCTCGCCCTCTCTGTGTCTGTCTGTATGGGTAGGGGACATAGCCATGTAACTGGGTTAAAAATAACTTTTCTACCTATGGCTGGTTAGCTCAGTTGGGTAGAACGTGACACTAACAACACCAGTGTTGTGGGTTTGATCCCCAAACAGACTGAGAAAGGCATTCATTCCTGTGTTTAATAAAAATTAATTTTAAAAAATAGATATTTCTATTATTTGGGAGGTTCTTGAATGTTTGCATGAAAAAGGCCCATGCCCCTTTAAGAAGTCAGGAGGTAAACATTGGAAGCTCCTGCAAGCAGGGATAGAGCAATTCTGAGAAGATTAATTAGAAGTAAACAGCTGACACGGGACATGAAGTGCCTCCAGGAATTCCCTGCCCTTCTCAATTATCCACCCTGGATGGAAGCCTATTCCACTGGGCCCAAGTTACCACAAACAGACCCCACTGTTGACCTGATAGCTGGAGCCCTGGGGGTAAGTGTGAGGCCTGAGGGAGAAATCTGCCCCCAGAGGCCTCCCCACCCTTGCCAGGGACTACAATCACTGGCATCCTCTAGGATCTAAGATAGAGACATTCTCATGTGAAGTCTGCCTCTTCCAGGCAGCCTTCCTGGCTCTGCTTCAACTGCCCTCTGCTCAACTCCTCACTTTGCTGACCTTTCAACATCCACATTTAGTCTGTACTTGAGTGTTTTGCATTCACTGCCATGTTGTTGCATGACTATTCCCTACTGTTTCATGTGGTTATACTTTATTTACTCAACTAGATCAGAGCTTAAAAATAATAGCGTAGGGCACCTGGGTGGCTCAGTCGCTTAAGCGTCTGCCTTCCGCTCAGGTTGTGGTCCTGGGGTCCTGGGATCAAGCTCCCTGTTGGACTCCCTGCTCAACGAGGAGTCTGCTTCTCCCTCTGCCCCTCCCCTGCTTGTGCTCTCTCTGTCTCAAATAAATAAATAAAATCTTTAATAATAATAATAATAATAATAATAATAGCAAACGTTTATTAAGTGCTCTGATGGGCCAGATACTGTGCTTCGCATTTGGCATATATTATCTCATTTAAACAACCCCAAAGGTAAGTATTATGTTCCCATTTTGCACACGAAGAAATTGAGGCTTAGACAAGGTGAGTATGGCTTGAGCACCGCACTGTGCCTGTGTCCCTCTGCAGAGGCCCCGTGCAAGCTCTTCCCTCCCTCTCACCAGGGCCCCACATGTCACGCTTAGTTGACATATGCCACTAACACTAATGCACTGTGCCTCCCCATCACGGGGGTTGGAGCCCAGGTTCATGGGTGCTGAGCTGCGTCTTCCCACGGACCCACTGTGGGACACGGAGCTCCGCATCCCTCTGCCCTGCTCTTCGTGATGCACTTGCCTGTGGCACGCTCCAGAAGAGTGAGGATGAGAGGCTGATAAGGGTGGGGGTCCAGACGTGCCTGGAAAGCAGGATCTGCTTACACTGAAGAAGCACCTTCCAGAATGTGAGGCTGGAAAGTGGCGGGAGTTGTTGATGTTTGCTCCGTGGCAGCTGCGGCAGCCCCAGTCTGGGAATGCTGGTGAGGGTGCTCGGGACACTCTCAAAGTCAAGGGCAAAACCTCCTAAGCACCGGCTTTCCCTGCCAAGTATGGACCCGCCCTGCATGTGGCAGCCTTAATTGGGCTCTCGTTTATTATTGTAATGAGGATCCCTTTTCTAATGTGTTTTTCTAGCCCTCATGTGGCTGAACTGTTATTTTTCTCACTTGACTTTTTTTGCCTATGAAATGTTTTGGATAAATATGCAGCTGAAATGGCTTGTTACTGACTGTGTACATTTTTAGTTGAATGAAAAGTAAAGAAATACAGCCTCTCGCATATAAAATATTCTGTTAATGTTATATAATTTGGCCGCGGAGTATCATTTTGTTTTTATGAAAGGGTTTGGAGAAACCCTTAGGAATAGCAGATGGCTAACAAGCGGTAATTATCAGTTATAAAGATCGCTTATATCATACTCATCTATTCACACAAGTAGAACCACATTAAATGTATACACTTTGTTAAGACAATATGTAATGTGAGTGCTTGAAACAATGGCAGGACTGAAGTAAAATTCGTGAGGGATTCCAGGGTCCCCATTCCGGCCGCCACAGCAGCCCCCCCACCCCCCGCCACCACCCCATCGCACAGTGGCCTCTGCTCTGGCTTTTCACTGGGAGCTGGGCTCTGCCGGCAAACAGCTGGGCAGGGCGGGAATACGAGGAGGGATGTCGTGTGGAGGTCAGCACTTGAGCAGATGTTTTGAATTCTCGACGCTGAAGCTGATGTTTAGGACCAGCCATGGCTGCCATTCTGGGCATAATTTTGATTTGGCTGTGAATCAATGAGGATTCAGAGGCCGTGGGTTGGAACTTGAGTTGGTTCAACGATGAAGCATGCTACAGGCCGGGAGTCGCAAAGAAGCCCTGAGCTGGGTGCGAGGTCCACAGGTTAATGTTCATCCTCCGAACAATTCTTCCCAAAGCACACGCAACCGCCAGGTCCTCTGAGCTTTCCTGGCACTCTGTTCTCAGAAAACGGAGACCAGATCCAGGAAGCTCAAGTAACTTCCATGTAGGGAAAACAAAACTATTGTACACAGTAAGTGCCTAACCCATGTGGTTGCCTCCCAGTCACAGAGAAGACACTTCAAAGCTACATCAGAGTGGTTTTAGGTTGTCTGCTGGCTGGGGATTAGCAAGACCTAGGGTGGTAAGTATGTTTCAATTCTGGGGCCAATTCTTATTACTTGGTGGGGCAGGTGGCCTCTTGGGGTACCTTCTTGAGGAATCTGAGGTCGAGTCCCCATCTGAGAAAAGGGGCGCTGTAATTGATTAGGGTGCCTGCCATTTGACATGGGCATGAGGGAAAGGCAACATTTTGTGCTTATTTGGTAATCCAGCTGGCTCTAGACTGAAGGTTTGTGTCTCAGCAAACTTTTCATGTTGCAACCTAATTGCCGACTTGTGATGTGACTGGGTCATGGGAGTGGGACCTTCATGAGTGAAACTCGTGCTCTTCTAGAAGAGCTCCCAGGGAAGTCCCTTGCCCCTTCAGCCAGCAGCGAGGACAACCATCTGCAAACCAGGAAGCTGGCTCTCAGTGGAAACCAAATCTGCCAGGATCTTGATCTTGGACTTCCCAGCCTCCAGAACTGTGAGAAATAAATGTCTGTGGTTTATGAGCCACCCAGTCTACAGTACTTTGTTATAACAGCCCAAACACAGCTCCGCTCATACTTAGCTCTCACCTCATTGTCACCTCTTCAAGAAAGCCTGCCATGACTTCTCGGCAACATACCATAGGGCTTGAGGGTACAGGCTCTGGGACTCAAAGTCAGGGTTTGAATTCTGACCCTGCTCCTTAGTAGCTTCATGACCTTGAGCAAATCATTTAACTTCTTGATGGTACAGTTTCCTCATGCACAAAATGGGACCAGTAGTAGGACCCACCTCGGAGGATTATTGCGAATCCACCACCCATGGTGGTGACACCTACAGCAGTGTCAGACACGGCAGGAAGTCCTCCTGCAGATTCCACTGGCCAGGACTGTTCCTAGGCTAGCTGGGGGCTCAGCGTTATCCAATCGTCCTTGTGCAATTGTATTTTACACTTGCAGTGTGGGTGTTTGGTGAATATCAGCTTCTCCTCACCATTGTGTGCCCAGTAAATAGGAACGGGTGACCTCCTGGGCTGGTTGACTCATCCGGCATGGGAGAAGGGATGGATGGTTCCAGGGCCACCTCAACTCACCTGCAGATGATTTTCAACTATAACTTATGGCTGTGCCAACGTGGCTGCAGGAGAAAGAGAGAGCTGGTGGAGGGAGGCATAGGCAAGAAGAAAAGGAGGAGAGGTGAGAGGAAAAGCTAGGGACAGAGAGGAAGAGAAGAGGGAAAGTCCAAGGAGACCACCTTTTAAAACGTGGGAAATAGGGGCACCTGGGTGGCGCTGTCGGTTGACTCTTGGTTTCAGCTCAGGTCGTGATCTCAGGGTCCTGGGATGGAGCCCCACATCAGGCTCCACATTCAGCGTGGAGTCTGCTTGAGATTCTCTCTCTCCCTCTCCCTTTGCCCCTCCCATTCATGTTGGTCTCTCTCTCTCTCTCCCCAATAAATAAATAAAATCTTTAAATAAATAAATAAAACATGGGGAATAGGAAGAATGAGAAAATCAAATCAGCAAGTGAGGAGTGGAAGGGGCAGGGAATGGAAGGAACGTCCAAACCCTAAGGAGGTGAATACGTCGAGGGAGCCGGGGTGCCGGTCTGGGGAACAGATACCTGGAAGCCTCGGGCTGTCTGAAAATCCCCTTAGCCTTGGCATGAGCTCTCTGTGGGGGGACCTACTCCGACGCTAAGGGCGTGGTCTCTGGACGTGGACCGAGTCAGTCTCCTGACCCCCACCTACGGCCTGAGTTACCTCAGGCAAGCCATTTATCTGAGCCCTGGTGTCCACACCTGTAAAATGGTGATAAAAAATTACCCATTTCAGAAAATCATTGTATTACTGAGATAACCCATGTAAAATTTTTCAAGTGGCTGACGGTAAGCTGTCGATGAATAATAACAATCATAATTGTTATTATGAAAGAATGCCAAGTGGACTCCAGAGTCTCTAATCCATCCACCCTGCTCTCTATGGTTTCATCCTTTGCTAGAAGCTCAGGAGTATTAAGCTTGCAGCACCAGCAGCTAACTCACTTAGTACTCATTTACTGAGGAGCCCTGTGTTTCAAGCTCTGTGCGGGGCCCTGGGATACAGAGCCGGCCCCAGAGACCACACCGGGCCCTTGATAGGAACCGCAGCAAAATCTTAGTACGACCTCCCCAGTCACTCGGGGCCTTCTCATTTCCAAAGCAAGTCTCCACCTCCAAAGCGGGCAATGACAGAGGGAGACCAAGGAGAAGGCGTAGGTGAGCTCACGATGAGAACTCCCAGATTCCAGCCTCCGTTCCCCTACAGTCCCACTGCTGGACCTTGGGTGAGTCTGTTCGTCTCTCTGAGCCCCTGTTTTGCACCTTTTTAAAGTGGGGGAACTCATGCCCACTGGAACCTATTTTGCAGGGTTTTGAAAATAGTAGGGTCCCCCAAATGCCCAAGGTTTTTATTTAATTTTTAAATTTTAATTTTTTAAATATTTTCATCTTTACTGAGGTATACTTGACAAAGAAAACATAAGATATTTAAAGCATACGATACGATGATTTGATACATGTATACATTGCGAAAGTATCCCCCTGTCGAGTTAATTAATATATCCATCACCTCACATATTTACCCTTTCTTGGTGAGAACACTTCAGCTACTCTCTTAGTAAATTTTAATTCTACAATACAGTGTTATCAGCTATGGCTGCCGGGTTTTAATTATTGTGATAATTATTTGTGCTAAAACAAATGATAAAATTTCCAGTCAGAATAAAAAAATCCTTCTGGAGGCTGTTTTTTGCCCTTTTTTTTTTCCAGAAATAAAAAAAGATTCTGACACGTGTTAGAAAAACAATATGAATGGGGGCTCAGGTTGGCAGAGGGAAACTCTCAGGGGAGACGTGCTCAAGGCAAAAGGGTGGCCGGATGGTGGGACTGGCGTGAACCCTTGCCTCTTTCTGAACTTCCTCCTTAAGGCACTGTACAGGAAGACAAGAGCCTGAAATACCATAAGAATGGTGTTTCTCATTCTCGCCAGTCCAAACAAGGAAGCTGGGAACTCTTGCAAGGGCACGCTTTAGTTCAAAGGCCTCAAGTCCAAAGAGCAGATGAAGTTCAGCCGAAGTCAAGAGTCAAGGCCTCGCATGCTCCTGTGGTCGGCCCCAGGTCTCTGAATCTCCCAGACACCTGAGTTCAGCGAAGGCTTTGGTTGGATCTCAACTTAGTGAATCAGCATCACTAACATTTTGGTCAAGTCAGGGTTAACCAAGTCACCAGCAAACGGCTTATTCTAATATAAACTTTCATAAATAGTTGAAAAGAACTCAACTAGTGGGACACCTGAGTGGCCCAGTGGGTTAAAGCCTCTGCCTTCGGCTCAGGTCATGATCTCAGGGTCCTGGGACTGAGTCCTGCACTGGGCTCTCTGCTCAGCAGGGAGCCTGCTTCTCCCTCTCCCTCTGCTGCTCCCCCCAACCCAACTCCCACTCGTGCACATGCATGCCCTCTTTCAAATAAATACATGAAATCTTAAAAAAAAACCTCGACTAGCTATTAATGATTGTTACATAGTACAGATTTTTAAAGCCTAATAGCTGACTTGAAATGAGTAAGAATGTGGGGGCACCTTTCAGAATTTATGTTCACGTGGCCATAGGCGAAATCTTTTTTTTGAAATGTGAAACCACAAATTTAGAGAAACTGGCTCCCTTAAATTTATTCCATTTCCAAATCCCTTTTCAGAAAGGCAATAATTAGATATTCCTAAATCAGCACCACACAAGCTTCCTCTTGTACCCTCGGGTCAGTACTTCACTGTCACCATCAGAGGGTAACCTCTGTCGCCAAAGATTCATTTAGCCTGTTTCTGATCTTCATATAAGTTAAATAATACCCATAGTATGTGCTCTTGTATATGTGGCTTCTTTCACTGAGCAATATGTTGTTGACTTTACCAGTACAATATTGCTGTGCAATATTCTATTGCATGAATATACCCATTCTACTGTTGATGGACGTCTACGTTGTTTCCAATCTGGGACTATTATGAGGAAAGTTGCTATAGATATTCTCTTAAATGTCCTTTTGGTAGCATAAATACTAATTTCTGTCACATATTTACTCAATTGTAATATTACAGAATTGAAATGGGTCTTTGGGGGCACGTGATCCAAAGAATGCCTCTATTTCTAATTGAAAGTAAACATCTTTGGATTCCACTAGTTTTGCGATAACTATGAATGAAGCAGCCATTCTGCTCCAAGATTTTCCATGTTGCCTTGTCTTCTAGTCTACCTATCTGAAACCACAACCAACTTCCCTCACCGGCACTTACGCCCAGCATACACTTGGGAAAAGCGTGCCCTACATCACGCAGTCCCAAGCAGAACCGTGAGTCTGTGCGCCTCATTAGACTCAGAGCAATGAAAACATCACAGTAAATGTCACTTTTTGCTTCAAGATTCAACCAACCTCTTAAAACTAACTTTAGAGTGGGACCCACCAAACTCTGGGCAGACAAAAAGAGGCCAACTCCGAACAAATAAATCCTTTAATACATTGATGCAGGTGGAAAGCCCAGGGGAACAAAGGTGAAAACTTCTATCCCCTGAAGCAAGGCTCTCATTTCCACTTGCAAATCTGCCCTTATCTCTTATGTTTTATCATTATTACTTGAACTTGCTGTTGTCAATCCCCTAAACAGTTTCCCAGGGGCAGAGGGTTCAAAGTTTAATGCACCTGTTTCATCTTGTCTGCAGGACCCAGCATGAGTTGATAGGAAAAATCTTTCATTGTTACTTACGGACATGTCATTGTACTCTTCTCTTCTCTTCTAGGGATGAGGGAATTTGGACCAAGGTTTGGGAGATGGTTAAGAGTGGGAGTGAAAGCAGCTCTCACTCACTGAGAGTCAGGGAAGGGAAGCGTGGGTCATTGCACTGTACATCTCTCATTGCTCATCTCAATTCTGTTAGCTCCATTTTAGAAATGCAGAACGTAGGACTCAGAAAGGTTAAGTATCTTGCCCAGGATTGAGCTGTTAGTAATTTGCAATGCCAGGATTCAGAACCAGGAGTGCCTGGCTGCAAATCCCAAGCTCCCTCCTCCACTTCACGTTTCAACCTTGTGTTCATACGTCACTTTCCAATAGGCCAAGTGCTTCTTCATACATTCATGTCACTTAACTTTCATAATGAGCAGAGCTGGGTATTGCCAGTTCCCCTTGCCAGTGTCACACAGCTGGTAAGCGGCAGAACCAAGATTGGAACTCAGGCTGCCTGACACCAAGCCCGCTTTCTTTCCACTGTGCCATAGCTTTCTTCCAGTGGAAGCCCTCTCCCGGAGTCCCTACAGCAAGTTTTGTGTCAACACCCCGCAACTGATGGCAATCCAAATTACCTAGAGAGCGAAGAGATCGCTTGCTTTAGAGTACAGGACTTTTAGAAAATTCTATGCTCTCAGATGTGTTGAGAGCTGGCAGGCAATTGTCCCTCCTACCCCCCACCTCCCACCGCCTTGGGTCAAGGAGTACAGAGCAATGGTATAATCACAGGACCAGACCTGGGAATAAATGAGGTGATCAACAGAATAGATATCCCTTCCTCAAGAGATGCGAAACCGGTAAGGAAGAAGCCCAGGGTACAAGTACTGCAACCAACCCACCCTTGCCTACCCCAATCAAAAATTGTTCGTCTGCCATACTGTTCTGTTCTCATCCTTTGAAAAGATATTATGTGTTGTTCATTGAAAGGTGCACGCTCTTTGAAAAGTACAATGTTCCGTATGAATGCAGGGCGGTGGTGTCATTATTGTTATCATGATTATTTCTGCAGCGGAAGAAGAGGAGGGGCCAGGGAGCTGAGGTTCCTTCCCCAGCCCCCTCCCTCCTGCCGCGTCTGCTAACTGATCAGCAGGATGCCTCGGCTAGGTGTCGATAGAAGAGTCAGACCAAAAGTATTGTCTGAGGACATCACGAATAACGCAGGCGGAATGACTCAAAAAGAAATCAATGGTCCTAAAAATAGCAAAGAGCCGTTACAGAATAACGTCTTAATGGGAAAAAAGGGGTTGAATGATGTGTTGTGTTGTAGAGAGTCAAGTGTTTTTAAAATGTCTATATAGAAATATGAGTGATCAGCTTATAAAAGGGAGACAAAAGCCTGGTGCCGTTCCAGCTGAGAAGTCCCCGGACCTCAGACCCTGGCAGGGCCCACTGGGAGAGGACGCGCCTTTCCCCCCGTCGACGGCAATTTCTTCCTAGTACCCTGGAGGAGAGAGCTGTTGATGAGGAAGGTGGCAATCTTCCAATGGTAAAAGAAAAAAAATCACCCGGGAAGGAAGGAGCGTGCAGCTAAGATAAGGTTCATTGCCTGCATGCACGCACACACAAGTGTGCCTACACACATATCTGCTCTAGTTTTGGTCGTTGGGTTCATTGTGCTGTATTACACTGTGCTGTATTGAATAATGTGGGTTTGGTTGGCTTGGACTGAACTGCACTGATTTCGTAATTATCCTCAGTGTGGGTGTAAAACAGGTAGATATTCCTGATTTCAACCCTAGGTGGGGGATGGATTTTCAGCTGAGAATCACGACGTTCAAAGAATTGCCCACTTGCAAGGGCTCTTCAAAACCCTCTCTGGCCTTGCTCTCTTGGATAGTGACTCAGAACCTCAGAGAAAATGCTGACAGTGGTCCCCAAGAGGAGTCCAAGAAGGGGCTCTTTGATTCGGCTCTGCACACTGCCCCACCATCACCCCCTCTGTGGTGAGTGCCCGACTGGACCACTGCAGAAACTAGGTTCAAGTTTACATGGGAAAGTTGCATTTATATTACTGATCGTGACCACAAGATATTTTTCCAACTCTTACTCCTGAAGATAAGATTCTTATTGCCAAGACTGCTAAAATAATGGACCTTAATTGGTATCAGTAACCTAATGGCCAAAAAGGGTTAGAAATTTTTATTGGCAAGCTGCAGGGTTTATGGCTGCCCTTGTGGAAAAGTTTTTCAAGCTGCAACATGGAAAACCTCTATTATCAATTAGGAAGCTTTTGGATTCAAGTAACTGTAGTTGGATCTGACCAGCTATAGTTTACTAGTGAGGATTTTAATTGTTTATGTAAAAGAAGTTCAGAGATGGGTGGTCCAATGGTTGGTTTAGCAACTCGGTACCATCATCAGGGGACCAGGCTGTTTGCATTCTTATTCCATGGTCTTGAACTTCTTGGCTTTTGTCCTCAAGCTTATTGTCTTGTGGTTACAGGATGGCTGCCACTGCTCCTTAGCTCAAGAACTTGTAAGGAAAGAGAGAAGGGGGCAAATGGGTTTTTTCCTTGTACTGCTCTTTTGTCATGAAGGAAATTTTTCCTTTGAAACTCCAACAGATTTCCCACTGTATCCCATAGAGGGACAGGAGTGGATAGACGGTCTCAGGCTCTGAGCTCACACACAATCTCTTCCACTTACTACCCGCGTGCGCCTGGGAAAGTTCTGTGCCTCTGTTTGAATGCCCACAAAACTGTCGTAGTATCAGTGCCTATCTCATAAGGTTGCTGTGAGGATCGACTGAGCCAATATATATAAAGGTCTTAGAACACAGCTTAGCACAAAGCATACATATTAGCTATTATTTTTAGTAACCTTATCAACATCCTCACCATTATCTCCTTGGCCAGATTGGGCCATATGCTCCAGAGTGTCTCTCAACTCAGAGGTTATAAAGTAAGTCATCAGCCAGAATTTGAGTCTTTAAGAGTCCTTTATTAACAACCCAATATCACAGGCAAAAACTCCTTAAGTATTTGATTTCTAATAACCTTAGCCCAAGAATTTGCTGCTCAAATAATGTTCCTGGGAACGAGGCTGGAAGGAAAGAGATGAGAAAGGTCTCTGGGGGGGTCAGGTGAGGACAACTGAGCTCAGAAGCCCTATGGCCAGATGACAGTTTTGTCCCGGGTGAAGGAAGTATTTCAGAGGGCACACTGTCACATGGCTATGACTATCTCTGGCAGTTACAAGGACAGTACAATTCCAACCTTGACATCGATCCAGAAGATCACAGGAGGCCAAAGAAGCCCAAAGACACGATTTCCTGGATCCTCATTGGCATAAATCTTACTGAGCCGACCAAGTTGAGTTCCTTGAAAGCAAAGACCACCAATTTCCCATTCTTCTGCCCACCCCACAGCGCCTTAAATAGTACTAGGTACAGACATCATAGGCTTTCAATATTGACTCAATGTCAATGTCCACATTCTTCCCAATAACAGCAGATGTCCTAGACTTCTAAGGAGGGTAGCTGGTACCTTAAAGTCAGCCAGACAACAATATCTACCAGGTTGGTGCCCATTTTGATTCCTTGGGAGTTGAGAGGGAAGAGATGGTTAAGAAACACCAACATGCCAGACATTATTCCAGGCAATCTGCTGACACTATTTGTTCAGCTCTCATAATAATCCTATGATCTCAGAGGTATCATGATGCCCATTTGTAGACAAGGAAGCTGAGGCTCAGGAAAGCTGTTATATGATTGCTACGTGGCATAGCCAAAGTTAAAACTTAATCTAACTCGCCCCAAATGCAGAACTTTTCTGTGCTGTTTCCTGCAGGGGTTCCCTGGGTGGAAAGGGAAGGGATCTCAAGTTTGACATTGGGGTGCAGCGCACAAGTAGAAACCCATTTCCCTGTGTTCTGAAGCCAGGTGTGTTTCAGTTGGGGAGACCGTGGCCAGGACGCAGCCTGTTCAGGAGCCCCGTGAGCTCAACTTTTGATTCTGCCCACCCCCCAGCACCAGCCTCACCCATAATCACCAGATGGGCCATCCTGCCCCCGATGCCCATGCACGTGCCTCCAGTTGTTCATATCTTAGGCTCGACGTGGAGTCAGTGTGCAGTTTGGCTCCCAGGCCAGCAAGATGAAAGCCAACCTCAGTCTCTGCAAGTGGGTTGTATCCCAGCTCAATTCCATTCCTCCGCAGAGGGTAACAAGCAAATCAACTGGGTGGAATTGATTCCTTCCACAACATAGGAGTGTTAGAGAACAGCAGGTATAGGCCAGGCCCTGATGACCGGGTTGTTGGTGATTCGATGAGAGAGAAAGTCAGGACCGTTGAGGGGTGATTTGGGAAAGATACCTTCCCCCTTCCCTAGAGTGAATGAAGAATATATTGTCCTTAGTGTTTCTGCGGCCATCTTGTGGCCATGAAGGAAGTCAGTCTATGCCAACACACAGAGGAATGTAAACCCAAGAGAAATGCAGAGAAATAGAGTTAATTCTATAATCAAACTGCCTCTAAAGTCCACCTTCTCTGGGCTTTGTATAAACGATAAATCCAAGTCATTTTCTCAGCTGGTTTTGATGGGCTTATTTTTTCTACTTGCAACCCAAAGTATCCTAGCCAATATCCCCCTGCTGTCCTATCTATACTATCCTATCCACTCTGGTTGGTAAGTGGATTTCATCTGAAGGATGAGTCATTTCCGGTTGCTGATACCAGAGGGAGAGGCACAGCTTCTCGGTGGGAAAGTGGGTAAAAAAGGACAGACCCTGTGGGAGGGGCAGGGATTCCCTATCTTTATTACTGTGAACTGAAGGAAGGCAGTGCAAGTGACGTCCTCTGGGGCGGTCCAAGGTCCTAACCTTTGGGGTGAGAGTGAATGTTCCTCAAGACACTAGCAGGAGTGTGAACGGGAAAGCTCTGTGGGCTGTGTCAGAGGTGCCCCCTGACTCCTAGCTCACACCTCCGTCTTGTGCTCTTGGACTGACTCCAGTGCTACTCTCCTGATTCCCGCCTGTCAGGGAGTGGCAGGAGCAGCAGCTCTTTGGAGGGTCAGTTCCGTGGTGATGTTCTAGGAGTCATTCCTGGAGCCAGCTAGAACCAGCTCCTGCAGCCCTTCTTTCTTAAGATTTTTAATTTATTTTTATTTGAGAGAGAGAGAGTGAGTGAGCACAAGCAAGTGGAGGGGCAGAGGGAGAGGCAGAAGCAGGCTCCCCGCCGAGCAGGGAGCTGAATGCGGGGCTCGATGCGGGGCTCAATCCCACGACCCCAGGATCAGGACCTGAGCTGAAGGCAGATGCTTAACTGACTAATCCACTCAGGTGTCCCTCCTGCAGCCCTTCCAAATGGCTTCATATTCAACCCTGTGCAAAACACCTTCCTGTTTAAAATCTACAAAAGGGCTTATGTCTCCCGCAACCCAGATACAGGAAGCAAAGGTGGATACGTCGTTCCTGCTGAGGACAGAGCCTCCGAGGGCAGAAGCGTTCCCGGGAGCCGACATGGAATTTAGTGAGCCAGAATTCCTGTTTCAAGGTCAGCTGGCAGATTCTTCTTCTTGGACTAAATCATTGAAGGTCTAGACTTTATTCAATAAGCGAAACTACATCCTCTTACAGAAAATAATGACATCATGCTACACAGTTTACTGCTTGTGTGCACTATCTGCATGTCCTCAAGCATCAATCACATCCTGTAGCTCTGGCAAGAGGAAGAAGCAAGCTTACTCTTAGGTAAGTGATGGTGTAATCCCCATCTTCCCAATGTTCAGAGAGCGTGATCCCACAGACCCTGATAAATATTTCACCAGGGTTCAAAATGTCAGATCTTCCAGAGGCTGCAACTCCACCATTAGAGACTCATTTCTCCTGGATTAAACACTGGTCTTTACTGGTTCTTCTTTTAAAATAAGATTAGCTAGGAGTGAGGGCCATACACTGAGTTCCTAATATGCCACTATAAATAAGTTTATAGTCTTGTTCCTGGTAAAAGGGGCGTCATTGGAGCGCCTGGCTGGCTCAGTCAGTAGAGCATGTGACTCTTGACCTCCAGGTCGTAAGTTCAAGCCCCACTTTGGATATAGAGTTTACTTATAAAAAAAAGGGATGTGGGCATCATAGAAGCACTCGATGCCCACAGGGTGGGGATTGGGGGATGAGTTTGAGAAGGTACTTGCCAGGGGAAGAAGCAACCAACGCCAGTGGTATTTCTTGGGCACCATCTTGTTTCCGATGGCCAGCCCTGCTGTCACACATCTTTTTTCTTCAGGGAGGGAGAAGGCCACAGATCCACTGCAGGAACAACCAGTGCAGCCAGAGGGGTGAGGGGTGGGTTCGAGAGTGTGAAACTGGCACAGGAGCCAGCCGCCTTCCTTTGCCAGGAAACTTGGCAGGATCAGACCCTAAAACACTCTGTGTGGTCTGGGCTTTGCCAGGGACCCTGGAGCTACAGTGGCAAAATTACCCAAGGAGGTAAAGAGGAGGGGCCTAGGGAGGATTTACGTTGTCAGCCGTTTACTGGATGATCTCCCCCTGCTCAGACAAGGATAGCAATAGAAGCAGCCTTGCCGGCCTCCAGCTGCCCTGACCCTTCCTGCGAGCTGCACATTCGCGGTGCTTACTGTTGGCACCCACGTCCTGCCCCCCACCGGTGCGGCTGACAAGGAGAACTCGCAGGAGACAGCCCGGGGCCAGCCAGGAGATGCTAACCCAGGAAGATGGACGTGCGGAACGCATCGCCAGGTTGAAGCCAGCCCAAACTTCACGTCCCCCTTGATTCATGTTCTCCAAGGGAGGCGCGGGACTCGGACAGTGGCTCACGCAAGAATTTGATAGGAAGAGGTGACACTTCATCTTAAATTCCTTCACCGAATTTCTGAAGTTGACGGGAGTGTTAGGAAGGGAGGCTGATAAAGCCCGCCGTCCCCTCCAAGCGGACTAATCGGACATGAAGTCTTGGCGAGAGATAACCAGGTTATAAGAGAGCCAAAATGACATCACATCAACTCCGTTTCAGATCCTGTACACACCAGTGCCTATCACCACTCCAGGTGGCTGGCCTCCTCGACACACAAGAGGAATTTTCAGACCGGGACATCTGTCCCCCCTTCGCCCTGTAGCTGTCACTCTGGAGTATGTGGGGAGCATATTTGTCAGTCTGTGTAAAGCCACGCACATTAAGGGGCAACCACTCTGGAGAGGAAGTCGGCTCCAGACTGCCCTCCTACCCCACGCCGGCATTAGTAACAGGAAGACCTCGCCCCCGGGAATCAGAGGCCGAGGCCAAGGCTTGTGCCTTCCCGAACCCACCCCCAGAGAACTGGACAGGGCTTTCCATCGGAAGAGTCGTTCAGTTCACATCAGCAATGAATCGCCCAAAATTCCTTCTTTTCAGGAGTGAGTGGCTGGCATAGAATCCCCACCCCTGGTGTGTGGAGGTAATTGATGTCTTGTGGTTTGAGGATGGGGAAAAGAGACAAAGGACCATGGACATGGGCGTGGAGGCCGTTGTGAATGCCGTATCGGTTTCATCAGGGCCCCATCTTTAGCTGACGTGGGTTCTTTTCCTCTTCCAAGGAAAATATCCAAGCAACTTGAAATGGAACAGTGATGAATTTTCCCCCCTTCTGCTCCCTACCTTGCATCCTGGCTCAGGGCGCTGTTGCCGGCACACTTCGAGCTTTTTTTCAATAGATAGTTAACGCGACATGCAAGAGTGGCCTGCAGGACACAGATAACTCAGGGAACAGCACAAAGTAAATGA
Source organism: Ailurus styani (assembly GCA_002007465.1). Lineage (NCBI taxonomy): Eukaryota > Metazoa > Chordata > Mammalia > Carnivora > Ailuridae > Ailurus > Ailurus styani. The sequence goes on from LNAC01000096.1 coordinate 1,919,955, forward strand.
GATGCATTAGTGTCTGGATGGGAACGGAAGATAGAAGTTCTCAGAACTTCTTGTTTAATTTATAGAAACGGATTTCCCTCCTGTGCTTAAGATTTCAAAATAGTAATCATATTCTGAAGAGGAGATGTTCCCACGCCAGGTACTAATATCAATATGTAAAAGAAAATCATTAACTAGCTGTACCTCTCAGCAGCCCCTATTATATGTCAACAAGCTAACTGAGGTGATAAAACAAACTGTTAGCGGAAATTTAATTACTAGCCATTGAGATTTGGGCAAGGACCGAGGATTCTAGATTCATTACTCCAGTCCCGGAGGCTGCTGGAAGCAACCATCCGCCCGGAACGAACATTTTTAATAGGTGTTTTCCTTCCCTCTGAAAAACCAGAGCACCGAAGGCCAATGGGAAACTTTGCAAACGCAGTCCCTCAGGGATGGCAAGGGCGAGGAGGAGTGGAGGCCTGAGCAAAAAGAAAATAAAATTGTCGGTTTCCAACCGCTTGTCTGGTCCACTTCGGAGATGATTGGGCCCTGTGAGGTCGTCTTGTAAGTGATTTCTGCACAATTAATTATGTCACATTCCTGGCCAATGGCCACTATTCAAGCTGGCATGATTTGTCCTTTATAATATGATCAATAAAATAGGGTCCCACTCTCTGTGAAGCTGGCTAAGCTGTTTTCCCTTCTTTGGATACCCAAGCTGGGCCAGCCTAGCCCCCCCCCGACCCAGTCCCACGCCAAAGAACCCCTTAATGGTGTCCATACTCACCACCTTCATTCATCTTGGGCATGAGCCCAGGCACAGTGTCTGGCACATGAAGGATGTTCAATGAAAGGTTTAATTTATGATAGATGCCAGTTGGACTCAGAGGTCACCTGGAAGCCACCATGTTCCAAGGTCTGGGTGCAAAAGGCATCAAACCACACTGATTCAGAGTCCCAAGCCCTCTCACAAAACGTGTGCAGATTTGTGGGGACTTATAGGGGCTGCTTCAACTTCAGAGGCTTGGCTATGTCCCCTACTATTTCAATCCTGGGATGAAACTTGGCCACCTTTTCAGAAAGAAAAAGTTATTCGTACCAATTATTTTTGAATGGATGGACTTCCATGAAATTAGGGGATCATGAAATAATTGTATGTTGGAGGGATCACAGACCCTGGCCCTCATCAGCTTGTTTCTTCACTCTCTTTACTGCTTGCCAACTCCCCCAACTTCCCCTACTTTCATTAGGCATAACTGAGCCAACCTGCATTGGGATCGAGGTAATAGAGTCATCAGCCATCCTGGTTTGACTGGGACTGAAGGGTTTCGGGGGGTGGGGGTATGCAGACTTTCAGTGCTAAAACTAAGACAACAAAATGGATGGTTGGTCCCCTTAGAGGAAACAACTGTCCCAGCACAGAGAGTGCACACTATTGAAGAAAAGACACATTCTCTTCTTCCTTATATTAACAACCTCCTCCTTTTCTCACCTGAGATGGCCTTCTACAGATCGGTTGTTCTCAATCTTAACTGGAGCACAGAACCATCTGCAGAGATTTTAAAATATCTCGGTGTCCAGGCCACATCCTGGAAAACCTGAATCAAAATCTCTGGGATTCGGACATAGCCACTAGTGCTTTTTGAAGTTTCCCAGATGATTCCAGTGCGCAACCAAGAGTGAGAACCAGTACGTAGGAGAAGTGATTTCAGGGGCACCTGGCTGGCTCAACTGGTGGAGCAGGTGACTCTTGATCTCTGGGTTGTGAGTCCAAACCCCACATTGGGTGTGGAGATTACTTAAAAAAATAAAAGAAAATCTTAAAAAAATAAAAGAAAGAAGTGATTTCAGGGTGCTCTTAAGATTGGGCTGTCTTCGGCTGTGTCCGTTCAGCAGCCTGAAATATCCTAAAAGCCTCAAAAGGAGTCTGTGTTTAGGTACAATGAATGATGTCCAGATGTGCTGTGTTTCTATCTGACTCTACTGACTACGTTTTCTCCAGTCTCATTAAAACAGCTAAACTGGTTTTATCACTTCCTTTCTCCCTCCCTGAGAAAGTATTAGGCTTGGACCTTTCTTAACAGGTGGCTAGAACTGATTGACATCTGAGGCGATCCAAATGCAAATGACATGAAACCCCAAGGCCCTACCACTGGGGACCTTTTGTAAAGGGAGGTGAGGCCGCACTAAAGAAAAGTATTTAGCCACCTAGATGACCTTGACAAGCTCAGGTAACTCTGGCCTGTTTATCCATCCACAGACCAAGGCTAAATAATCTTATCAGTCCCTTCCAACAAGACCTTCTGAGTTCTGAGTCTCTAAGTTCTCTTTAACCAATTCCACTTAGATCCCAAGATTTAACATGCCTGGCTCAGACTTTTATTATTATTATTATTATTATTATTATTATTATTATT
>LNAC01000096.1:1922830-1940452 GCA_002007465.1 Ailurus styani
CAGAGGGAGAGGGAGAAGCAGGCTCCCTGCCGAGCAGAGAGCCTGATTCGAGGCTCAATCCCAGGACTCTGGGATCATGACCTGAGCCAAAGGCAGGTGCTTACCAACTGAGCCACCCAGGCGCCCCTGGATCAGACTTTTTAAGCAGAGAGAAATCTCTTACTACCTTTGCGTCTGTCTCTGAAAATGTTATCGATGCTTCTGCTGCTGCTGGGGTTAGAGGTACCAAGAAATATTTCCAGTTAAGTCAAGTGAGTCTGTGTAGAGACTGCAAGTCTCTCAAACGCTCTGTGCCTCAGTTTCCTCACCTGATACATGAAGATGGGGGATGGGGGAAAGGGTTGGGATGAGGACAAAAATTGTGATGTTCACATGTCAATTTCATAAACAATTATTGTACCCTTACTATGTGGACAAAGATGAGTAAGGAAAGGTCCTTGCCTTCAAGGAGCTTATAATCTAGTAGATGTCTACTCAGAGCTCTCAAAGGGCTCTGTACAGTGGAGTATGCTATATAAGTTAAGAGATAGTGGTGTCATTGAAAGGAAGCATTAGGAAGTTGACGCCATTATATCCAACTAGACCGAACTGAGTTTAATCCAAGTGAGAATAGAGTGGCTCATTTATTTTAAAAGATTTTTTAAGTAATCTCTATACCCAACGTGCAACTCAAACTCACAAACCCAAGATCAAGAGTCATCTGCTCCACCAACTGAGCCAGCCAGAGTCTGCTGGGCGCCCCTAGAGTGGCTGTTAGCTGTCTTGGTAACATTACTTAAAGGAAGAATTATTTAATATTCATTATGTGTCTGAGGAATTTGCAAGCCCTTGCTGGTGTGGTTGAACAGCACATACTTGATGCTTCATAACTCTTCATCGTGGCCTCCAAATGAAGGTGTCTCAATCGGTGACTGACACCATTGTGTCCATTTCACAGATGAGTAATCTGGGGTGAGGAGTAAAGAAAAGTTGGTAGCCCAAGAAGATAGCTCCAGAGGAAAGTTCTAACTTTCCAGGGCAGCATCCCTGGAAAGTTTCATAGAACTTTCTCTTTCTCAGCTTCCTTTTTCAATATGGACAGACCACAGACCCATTGCACTATTAATTCACTATTAATTTCCATTCGTTCCTCCCTCTTTCTTCATTATTCTTCTTCTTCTCGACTTCTTGATATTCAGATCCTAGCTCAGAGGTCCCCTGTCCAGAGAGCTCTTTCCAGGCTCAATTAGCCTTGCTGGGTCCCCTCGATCATATTGTTCTATTTTATGGTCTTCATAGCAATTATCTTGTTCATTTATTGGTGTATTTGTCTTCTCCTCCTACTGAAAAGGAACTTCCATGAAAATAAGACTTTGTCTCAATAGTGACTGTATCCATCATGCCTGAAACAGCGTTTGGTACATAGCAGGTGCTCAATAAAAATGGGTTGAATTAATCGATAGGTTTGCTTTCTCTCTGAGATACTGATGATGGGAAGGCTAGCACAGGAGAACGGCAATGTCTCAGCTCTCGAAGCAAAGCTGGTCAGCTGCTCTCTCTGTACCTCGGCTTTCTTGCCTGTAAAACCAGCAGTTAGACCCACCGGAGGATCTGGGAATGGAGGCACTGTGGAACAGATAAGAAAACAGTGGTGAAAGGGCTTTGACCAGAGAAAACTCCAGTTAAGTGGGAGATGCTATTATCTTCTGCCATCTGCTTTACTTTAATCTTTTTTTCCCTTGGTAAGCGGACCTATTGATTGTAGCTTGCTGGAGGAAGCTCTCACTGTCTAATTACTGCCCCAGTTCAGCCTGTCACTGTGTCCTCCGCAGTCAGCACGTCCTGACACTGACCCCCTGATACCACAGCCCTTTGCGGACCAGTCGGCTCTGGCACTCAGCACCCAGCACACCCCGGCCGGCTGTGGGAGGGCTGCTGTCCTCTCTCGGGAGCGAAGCCGCCAGCAAGGCAGGCAGCTGGGGAGGCAAGGACACAGGTGCTGCAGCAGTCAAGGGCAGTGGGAATGCGATCTTCCCTGGGGGCAGGCGCCTGCAGCCAGACAGGGATGAGTCCCACTATTACACCCAGTTCTGAGCATTCTCAGATTCTGGCTTCTAAGAGAATGTTCCCTGTAAATTCTTTCTGGCCTGAGATAGTATTAGTTGAGGGGGTGGGGGTAGGGGGAGGGAAAGGGGTATGACAATAAATCATTTCCAATGCTGGGCAATCATGGTTCCTTTCCCCAAAATTGTAGAAAGTTTCAGAAGGTCCAGGGTATTTTCATAGATCTTACTTCATTTGACCCTCACAACACTGCTGTGATTAGTATTCCTTTTTTTGTAGGAATGGGACTATGGTCTTGAGAACGGAGGGGTGTGATTTTCCCAGGTTCAAACAGTCAAGTAGTGAGAAGGGGAATTAGAACCCTGGTTTTCTAACACCCAGCCCCTCCCAGGGCTGGCCCTGACTGTACACAAGTAACTTGGGTCAAAAGCAATCCTCGATGGGCGCCTGGGTGGCTCAGTCTGCCTTCGAGTCAGGTCATGATCTCAGGGTCCTGGGATCGAGCCCCGAATCGGGCTCCTTGCTCAGCAGGGAGGCTGATTCTCCCTCTCTCTCTCTTCCCTCTCTCTCTCTCCTTTCTCTCTCTCTCTCTGACACGTGTGTGCATGCATGTTCTCCCTATCCCTCTCAAATAATTAAATAAAATCTTAAAAACAACAACAACAACAAACAGCCCTTGAGAAAAACTCCTAGTAGGTATCAGGACTCTTTTTTTTTTTTTAAGATTTTTTTATCTATTTATTTGACAGAGAGAGAGAGATCACAAGTAGGCAGAGAGGCAGGCAGAGGGAGAAGGGGAAGCAGGCTCCCCGCTGAGCAGAGAGCCCGATGTGGGGTTCGATCCCAGGACCCTGAGATCATGACCTGAGCCGAAGGCAGAGGCTTAACCCACTGAGCCACCCAGGCGCCCCAGGTATCAGGACTCTTAAAGAAGCAAATGCTTTTTGGCTAGCAAAGGAAACAGGATGTACCACAAAAGCCATGTCAGTTTTGTGTCTGTGGTTTAGAAGAAAAAAAAAAAAGACATAAGTAAACAGCACAAGTTTTCTGGGTTTTGTTTTAACTCTTAAATAAACCACAACTTTGTTTTGGGTTCAACCCCTCCGGAAATAATAGAATCAGGTAAACCTCAGGCTAGGAAAGTGTCATGTAGGAGGTGCTTGGCAAATTGTCAGACAAATACATGAATACCAACCTTGCTTTTACATAGTCTACACTAGCTTCCTTCACTCATCTCAATGAAAAAGCAATCCATCTTATCAGATACAGATTCACAAAGGGCTCTAATATTGGTGTACTGCTTTACCTGATGGTTTAAAAGATCTTTCTTGTACAGTATCTCAATTGATCCTTAAGTCACTCTAGGAAATAATGTGATTTTATAGATGAGGAGAGACTGAGGTCGAGAGAGATCAATTGTTTACCCCAAATCAGAAAGACAGTCGGTGGCCATGTCCATTTCTTACAAGACAGCGGACTAGACACCCTGGCCAACTTTCCCAGTGAAAGCAACCATACATTCTGGATAAAATAAAAAGAACATTTAAAATGTACTAATGAGTTGGAAAGAAACTAAGGAATATTCAGTCCAAAAAGTAGATGAAATTGGAAATTCAGAGAAATAAGTGAAGCTCTGGTGTTGGCTTTGACCGGGAGGGCATTTGCCAACTCATGTAAAATTTGGTTTCAGTTTTCATAGCCTCACAGGGCAAGGGGGGAAAGAAGAAAAAGCCTACTGCTTATCTAAGATGGGGGATTTGATAAAGATCCCCTGTGCCTAAAACTGAGACCCCCGAATTATTGCTCCATGTGTAAAGATAAATGAAAAATAACACAGACTTTATTTCTACCACAGGAACTACAAAGAAAATTACATATAACTAATTTTGGTCCTAAGTAGAGGGGAGCATTATTCTGAGAATTTATAACCACGGCCAGGTTTTCAGGGGATTGCACATCAAGTTCATACTCCCTGGGTGGTCCAGGAAGCCTCAAGTTAAAATTTTGAGGAACTAAATCTAAATCAGTCATGGTCCCAGGTACCTAGGAAATAAGATGCTACCTCTCTGGGGGAACTTTAAGCCAGACCTTAAAGAATTCCCATGGATAAAATTCTAAAGTTATAAACTCACAGTCAAAAGTCTTAAAGCATTCAAGGAAGCAAAGTACCATTAGCAAGGGTCAGCAAACAATAAAATTGAACCCACAGAGACATCAGATGTTGAAATGATCAAATAAAAATATAAAGTACTATGTTTAATACAGTTAAAGAAATAAAGGAAAGGATTAATAGTATGACTAGAAATAAGAGGCTATAAAAATGCTCAAACAGATTGGAAAAGAATGCCAACAGAGTTTTTATCAATCAATCAATAAAACTGTTGAAATTAAAACCTCAGTCAATGGCTTCAACAGATTAGACACACTGAATGTTACCAGACACCTAGAATATAGATCAAATACACTGCTAGAAGATAGATCTGGAAAAGAAAATGATTCAGAATGCAGGTCAGAAAGACAAAGATAATGTCAAAGAAATGTAAGAATCAGGTAGGATTTAATGAATAGGTTTTATGCACATCTCAAGAAAATTATAGAGGGGAGGAAAAGAAGAGTTAAGACAGAGGTAAGATTTGAAAAGATAAGAATTTTCCATAGATTCTGAGCCCCCCAAACGCCAAGGATAAATAAAAGATAAAATTATATGGCAGTAAAGGCCCAATACCTAGTATGACTTGCCGAGATATTTTGGTCCCTGACCTTTGTTCTACTTTCATGTCACAGGTTTAAGACCAAGCTGGGGGTGATTAGTAAGGATTACAGTCCTATACCAGCATGCTGTGTTATGCTCTACTGAACTTTGTGATTATACTCTATATTGTATAACACCAAGATTGTTCATGAGATCGAGCTGGGAAAAGAAAGATATTTTCTGCAGAGAGCTTATGTGACACTCACTCATTTAGAAATTGCCATCTAGAAGGAGATTCTTTCATGAAAACTGGGATCCAGGAGATTATATCTCTGTCTCTCTCTGCTGTGTGTTCTCACCACACTGATGTTTATGTGTATTTTTTAGATAAGCAGACATCATCTGAATTATCCAAGTCTGTGTCTGGTTTGTTTATCAGTCTGAACCTACTACTGATATTAATCAATACACAATACAGTGGTCATCATGTCATATCATACGCCCATGTATATCATACTGTAGTAGAAGAACACAAAAGACAAAGAGAAAATCTCAACAGCAGTCAGAGAGAAAAAAACATTATTTCCAAAGGAATGATCATTGGAGGAGCAACTGCCTTCCCAATATCAATAATGGAAGTCAAGAAGACAGTGGAAAAAAATTTTCAATGTACTGAAAAAAAAAATTCTAAGCAATCTCAAAGCCCATACTTCGAAAAAAAAAAAAAAAGGACATTTCAAAGAGGTTCAGACAAACTGATTTTTCTTCTAACAGATCCTGACTAAGGAAAATTAGCAAATACTGTAAGATCAAATAGTGCATTTCAAAAATTGTGGAAATCAGGTAAAGTAGTTCTTAGAAGGAACTATTGAACCTTAAAGGATGTGTTAGAGATAAGGAAATAAAAGCTAAGAATTAATGAGCTAACATCTGACTTAGGAAGGTAGGCAAATCCAGGGATCTAACCTCCACCTGCTTCCTTGCCACAGTCTGAACTGTGGAAGTAAGTTGTACCTAAGGGTACTTCGTGAGGTCCAAACATAAGTAGTGATGAAATTATTATTGAATGCCACACAGTCAGACCTGATAGTGTATTTCCATGGTCCCTGAGGTTTTGGTTCTGGGAACTGGGGTGAAAAGGATGGAGCCTGGAGTTGGAGAATGGGACAGGAGCAGAACCATCCCTTCCTGCCCTTTCCCTCAGGGAGGGGGAACTCTTAGATTCTCCTTGGGTTCCAATCTCTTGGAGCCCAAGTGTCCAGGAGTACTCTGCTGGAGCCACCAGAGGCCCAGGAGTGCAGAGGCAGGATTCAGAAAATCGCTTACCAAATGCAGGAGACAAATAAATGAAGAAGAGCCCCTGAGGCTTTAGATTGTCTTTTGGAGGTAAGTGTCATACAGGAAGGGAATTAGACACCTCTATCAGGAAAGCTTCTATCCCTAGTCCTCTCTAAACGAGTGTGTAACTTTGCTATCTGCCTTCGGATGGAATCTACTAGTGGATGAGAACCATCTGACATGATTCACAAAGTCTGGTGGCCAGAGTTGGCAGGGACTCTCGATTTGTCCAACAGCCGACCCTGGACATCTCAGTCTTGTGTCTGTGCAACTTCCCTGGGACTTCCAGCCTTAATTTGGCTGATGATGTAACCAAAGCTGAGCAGGAAATGTACTTTGATGGGAAGGTGTTATCAAGTGCAAGGTGTTGGTTGTTGCCAAAGTCTAGCTTCCTTTAGGAGTCTGGTAGAAAGCCCCGATTCTCTACAGGCAGCCTGCAAACATTCCTTCCAATGGGAGCCAGTGATCTGCTCCAACAATTTGGGTAAGAAGTAAACATATGAAAACTTAATTCTGTGTGACCTTAGATAATTCACACCTCTCTGAATCTCTCAGTTGTCACCGTTTTGTTTTTTGGTGCGGTTTTTTGAGATTTTTATAGCATGTCTGCTTGTTTTTGTTTTCTTCCACAGAATACAGGGTTTGGATTAGAGGAATGATTCTTAACCTTGAATTCATTTAGAATCCCCCAGGGAGGCATTAAAATACACTGATGCCTAGGTCCCTCCAGGCTGGTTGAATTAGAATCTCTGGGAGTGGGGTCTTGACTCCAGCATTTTTTTTATAAGTTCCCTGGGAGATTCTGATGCACAGTAAGGGTTCGAATCCCCATACTGGACAATTATCTGCTGTCCTTTCCAGTTCTCTATTTCTGTGACCCAGGCGTGTATCGGGCTGCAGGCTGAGGGCCCTTGGGATACAGCACAGGTGAGTTGTCCAAGTCAAACCACAATACTCTGAATATAATCCTTGATCTTGGTCAATACTGAGGGTCATGACCTCATCCAGTATCTACAAAACTGCCCACCAGGGCCCCACATCTGAGTCAGAAGGCTGGCCTGTAGGGTCCTTCCGGTGTGTGAAGGCAGAGGAAACCCAGACCTACATTAACTAATAACAGAACTCCCAAGTGCTGGGCACATACTTACATGATTGCTAATTCTCACAACCACTTTTCAGTACAGCCTCCGTTACTTCCATTTTAAACAGGAAACGAGAGGCTCAGGGAAGTCAAGCAACTTGTCTGAAGCCGTAGCTGGGTCAGAGATTCAAGCTCGGGTTTGTCTACATTCAAACCCCACATTCTTTCCATAGTGTCCACTTGGCCAAAGATGGGGCCATGCGTTGGGCCAGGAGAGGATGTGGTTACCTACGGCAGAACCACCAGGGCTCGGCTGGGTCACTGACTCTCGGGTCCCAAGAGAAGACCCTCAATCAGCTGGGAGCTGAGTCTAATGGTCTGCTGAGCTCCGGGCCTCCCTGGGCGAGAAGACAGCGTTCCTGACTAACACACATCAGGCTGCCAGCCTCAGTTTGTATTTTTACAGTCTACTAATTAGGCCATTTTAACTAATTTGTTTGCATTTTGTATGAGCAAGTTGGGCTTTTGGATTGACTAATGTAATTGCAGCTGGTTTCTGCCAAATACAAATTACTCAGTCTAGTGTGGGCTAGAGAGAAAAGCAAATATTTAATAGACATCAATACCCTTGTAGCATTTTAGTGGAGTCTTTTTTTCCCCTATGGAGAGTTGAACTAATTTCTCCAGCATCTGATTGAACTTTCATGTTAGGGAATTACTTTTTAATCATTTTTTTAAAAAATAATGAGGCAAAGGTTTTAGTGGGTCTGTTAAGGTTTGTCTCTGATCCATTTACCCCTAAGCTCAGGAAACTTAACGGGACTTTTCCATTTCCAGGCTGGCTTTCCACAATCCCTTTCTGCTTGGGCTACTCCGGTGATCACCAACCAATCCACAACACAGACTGTCAAAGCCAGAAGGGGACTGAGGGCTCATCTAGTCCAGTGGTGCTCCAAGTGTGTCCCTGGACCAGCAGCAGCAGCATCATCTGGGAATGTGCTAGAAAGACAAATTCTCAAGCCTACTGAATTGTGAATTCTGGAGGTAAGGCCAAGAAAACTGTGTTTTAACAAGCCCTCTGGGTGATTCAGATGCTGGCTGAACTTTGAGAACAGCTGATTTAGTCCAACGTCTCATTTTACAGATGAGGACACTGAGGCTTGGGAAGAGCCCATGTTTCTGGTCATGGCATGGACTGTGTCTGCTTCACTCACTGCGCACCTTCTGAGTTTACCCCAGTGTGATAAGCACTCAGTGAATACTTGCTGGCTGAATGAATGAGTGAATGAATGAATGATGGAAAGGATGAGCTAGAACAAGAAACAAAGTCTGTTGATTTTATTTTACTCCACCAGTGCTTCTCTCGCTCTGAGGAACAATGGGAACCCAAGGAGGAACTCCTTCCTGCATCTTGTTTTATGAGAAGGGCAGCAACTGGGGTTCAACACATTATATCTTGTGGCCTGGCCCTTGGGGGGATGGCAGCCTGGCTCACCTGTCCCCAGCCCAGTGCATGACCGGGCTCAAACTCCATGAGGAATTGTTTCTGTTCCTTTCAAAGACCCTAACATTGTCTGAGGCAGAACCAGACCCCCTGTCTGGCTGTTTGATTCCCTGACCAATAACCTCAGCTCAGCTGGAGAGCAGGGAGAATGAAGTTGAGGTTGGATTTATACAAAAGGGGATTTCTAAGAAGAGGATGCTACAAAGGTGAGTCCTTCAGATTAAATTACTGGCCCCTATGAAGCTAAAAAAAAAAAGGTTCTGGTCCTCAGAACTTCTGATTATGGACCTGGGGAGACCTGTGCCCTAGATCTGAATGATGTACTGTCCACTCCCTTGATCCCCCAGGCCTCGCCTGCTGACCTTCTAGGAAATGAGAAGAAGAGAAAGGCAAACAGTGTCCATAGGTTTTCAAACAGACAAACAAGGGAAGCTCCCAGGGCCGTGAGAGAGCGTGCCTGTGTCCTTAATCCTGTTAAATTCTTCTATGAACTATCTAAGCAACTAAAAGTACCAAGCCATGTGGATTTAGTCACTCAAGGAGCTTATGTTCTTCTAACCTCAAGTTCAAATGGCTCTCATGACACAGCTTCCCAAATCCCTTGCCCCTGCTTGTCTACATGTCTCACAGAGCCCTTGGAAGGATAGTGCAATCTTTTCAATAACTCAGAGCATCCTCCCTACTGTCCCCTGAGCACTCGATGTCTTCCTAGTTATTTCCAAATTTTCCTGAGACCTCAGGAAAGAACATGATAAACTCATTCACTTATGGGTGGTAGCAACTAGTAAGAACTACCGCCTCCATCCTGTAGAGGATTTAAGCTAAAGATTCCATATCCCAGTGTGAGCTTTTAGTTCCTAATTTCTTATAGACAATCTAACCCACAACATTGTCTTCTGAAAACAAGTCCCTACCCATATAAGGACTCGGTCCTCTCAGTCGACGTCCAACCCAATAGAACACACAGACTCTCTCTCTAGGGAGTTTGGAGTTGGCCAGTAGAAAACTGAGTTGGTGGGGTCTGCTGGTCACCTTACGTGAGAATATGTAGGTTCTAGAACTGAAGGGGCCTTGGTCTACTTTGCACACAAAAAAGCAGAGAATGTCAATCAGCAGAGAGGCATGAACTAAGCAGAGGCAAGAGTGAATGAGGGTGAGAATGGCCACTTCCCTTTTAGTCCCAGACTTTCTGAAGCACGTACTCCTTCTGCCGTTTGGCCCTGAGGTATAGGTGTATCCTTAACTGAACGTGCCCCATCATTTTACTGATGCTACTTTGACTGGGTTTCTCTTGCTTCTCTTACTTATCAGGACACTCCTTGAGTTCTTCACAGGGCTGGGTCCTACAGAGGTGCCCAGTGATTCTTTGTGCAACATATGAGTGATGTCAATTCACACGAATATAGAAATGGAGGCATTTACAGATTTTAGATTGTTAGACAATTAGATTGTTGAGCCTCTATGTGGCCAAAGACCTATACTTGTTGGAAGGGTCCTTGAGATCTAGGAGACAGATAAAAGAGATACTCAACCCAAGAGACAGGAGGTCAAGCCTAAAGGAGAAGAAAAGCCAAGGATGATATTAGGGGAAAAAAACAGGAGAGCTCAGGAGATGCCCAAACCAAGGATTCTAGAAGCAGATATCAAGGTTAAAGCTTGGGTAGGGCTTTAAGGAAGAGGAGTAAACCCAAACCGTCCCAGTCTTTAGCATCTGGCCAAAGATGAACTTGGCTGACACAGTTTTGGGTGGTAGCAGTCCTTCTCCTTGGCTTCAGTTACCCCTTTCTCAATCCCTTTGACCTTCAAACATTGATTGTAAAATCAGAGTGAACCGTTGACAATGTCTTCATTGGAAGACATCTCAAACACTTGCAAATCAACAAATTCTCCACTGACTACAGTGGGCAAGGGCTAATTCCTCCTTGGAGCACATTCCAGGGACTAGGGAAAGGTAGAACCCGAGTGAGTGAGCCATAATCAGGGATGAGTGAGTGCCTACAGGCTACTCCTCCCTGAGGGCGGCATGGTGGTGGTGGACAGGAATACACACAGGGGAGGAAAACCGCAGGTTTTGTAGGTGGTGAGCTGAAGGATGACCACATACTCTGAAGAGGGACAGCTATGGAGACAGGAGAAGGGGCTCTGCCAGCCAGATGTCTCAGACCCCATGTACCACCCCAATACGACCAACATTTAGAAGCCAGGGTTTATGATTCAGAATCAGGTGGGATTTTTTGTTTTGTTTTGCGGGGTTTTTGTTGTTGTTGTTGTTTTGTTTTGGAGGGGAATGGAGGTGGGGAGAAGTCCTAGTGATTTTAAGTCTTGAAGGAGAAGAGTAAAAGCTATCATGGAGAAGGCTGAGTGTACAAATGGATTACAAACCTGCATGGAGCGGGGTCGGGGGGGTGGGTACTGGGGGGGCACTATCTCCCACTTAATTAGAGTAACAAATTGCTCATACCTGGCATACTCTTTGAGTAGGAAAGGAAGTAGCAAAAATGGAAGAAGAATAAGAATTAAAAAAAGAATTAGCCGATATCAGATGTTTTCTCCTTGGTGTCTGCTTGCCCAGGTCTGACTGGTATAGCTTATAATTAGTCTCTGCTTGCAGATGTGTGGTTCCAAAGACTTGTGGATTAAGGAGAAACTCTAGAATTTCTCAGTACCTGACAAGTTGTAACGTGAAGAGCTACACTTAGTCCATTAAAGATTTTTCACAGTGACATTTGAGTGCAGCTGGAGAAATATGCCACCTTGCCATTTATCATTTTCAGGCCACGGGTGTCGGCAAGGAGGTTACTATGAGGAACAAAACAAAATGGATTGCGTGTGTAGAGGTGAGCTGGCGAATACTGATAAATGTTCTTCACTGAATGTCAGCAAATGTCACTTGAGAAGCCATTTGCAGCTACCATAACAGCCTCCCAAACCCAACAAAGAGTAGCAAAACCAGGCAAAATGAACTGGGCGTCTTGCTTCCACATGAATAAGCAATCAGCCCTCTCAGAAGTTACACCAGAAAGTTGTTAAACTTGATCAAGGAAGCTTTTCCACCCATACTAACGCGTGCTAGAGAGTGCTACTGAGGGTTGGAGACCTCGTGAGGACATCAGCACCGTGGCTCAGGGAAGGACCCAATAACCCCTTCTGTCCCAGGTGGGTACCTTCCTTTTGTGTGCAGAGAGACTTCTCTGTCTCCTTGGCCCGCTGGCTGGGTGTTTCCCGTCCCCTCCTCTTGCTTTTGCTGATTCTGTGCACCCCTCCCCGCTCCTGGTCTACCCTCCCTTGCATGTGACCCGGGAGTGATTGAAGATGTGATCTGGGTACCAGGACTTGAGGGTACTGTCTTCACACGGCACGTCAGGAGAAGACCCAATGTGCCACCCTTGAGACAAGAAACAAGACTGTGAACAACTCAAGAAAGGGCTTTTCACTGTGTCCTCTGGTTAGTTTGAAAATGCGGGTAATGGATTCAGCTTCTGTTTTATTCTCGGTGACGGGGCCAGAACTTTGCCTGCGTGTGATTTGGGATTTCTGGAAGCTAAGGCCAAGTTTTCTTCAGAATGCAGCTGGGGTCAAGGTGGTCCCCTCTTCCTCCTCAGCCTGGTGAGTCTCCATGGTTGACTACAGAGAGGCAAATGGGAAAGAAGATCATATTCTCAGCAAAGCTCTCCAGGGAAATGTGAGACTAATTAAAATAAAATTCCAGCCCCTGTTCCGCTTTTAATCTCTGGGGGTTCCTCCTCCTCAACACATACACACAGGGTCATCCAATACTTTTTTTCTCCTTTAGACCAAGAGTCTTATACAGGAGCTGGAATTTGTCCGGCCTTATAAATACACCACACGCGCGCCCAAGCGCATTGCCCACTACTGCTGAGGTCAGTTCAGCTTTCACTGGAAGGATCCTGTGGTATAGCGCTCCCATACAAGAAGACCTTTATTGAACGTGCCTCCTAGGCTCTGCCCCTCAGTGCGCCAATGGACACATTTCCCACACTTCCCTCTTCACACTGTTCTGCCATATGTTTAGCCTGTGTATGGTAGAGTTGAATACACTTTACATCCTGGACAAAAATGGGCTCCTGGGAGAGCAAGCTTCCCTCTGATGAATTTGGAGAGATGGCACACACAGGAGGAGTGGGAGGCTGGCTCCTCTTCAGCCACACACATTCCAGAATGCTCCAGAATCCTTAGTGTTCCCTCCTTTTCAATTAGGTGCCTCCCGTGGAAGGGCCTTTCCTTAGGTCTTGGGGACTCAAAAGACATTTCTTTATGAAGACTGATTTACCCTCAACTTGTTGACTTTCCTGCTTAGTTTAGGAAGGAACCGTGGCTTGTCTGGGGGGCGGGGGGAAGAGGAAAAGAAAAGAAGCAGCAGAAAAAGGCAGATTTCTGGAGCAGAAGTGGAGGTGAGGGCCAAGTGGAAGGGGAGGTAGATGTGGTATGTTTCGCTCTGGGAGGGAGCTGGGGCTGCTTTCTCAGCCGAAACACTTTCTGAAGACCCTCTCTGCTGTGTCCTTATGGGACTCGCATGTCCCAGGCCCAAAGACCTCAGAATGCATGAAACGCATTCTGAAGAAAAGATAACATGGATGTCGATTTCTCCCTTTGCCAGGATTGTTTATTTTTCAGTCGTGGTAGTTTAAAATTTGTATTTTCAAGCTCCAACTAATAAGCATCTGTTTCCAGGAGAAAAAAAGAAAAAGAAAAAGAAAAAAACCTGTTCATCACTGATTAGTATCACCCAAATCCTGCCATTGCTGGAGGCCAGAGTTATGTGAAAACTTACCTTCCTATTGTTGTGTCTTTAAATGACAAAATGAAAAGTCCTATAGACGAGGGTAGCCAGTATTGTCTCTGTCTCTCAGATGAGAAAACCAAAACTAGGTTGGGTGAGCCTCTTCATCTACACGCTAATTAGTAACACCATCGGGTTTCCTTGTTTCTAATCCACAGGCCATTTTCAGTGGACTCTATCTGCTCTGGAAAACTCAGTGAGCCCCCTTTCACCATTTTGCATTCCAGGATGTTTGGAACAAAACATTAAATTGGTACCATAAGAGAACGGTTTGTTAAATATAGGACACCTCTTAGAATTTCAGTAATCCCCTCGTTCTTGCAAAACTGTGAACAAGACTTCGGTAGAGGGAACATTTGCCTGTAGAGAAATGTCCTCTGAGTAAGAACCTTCACTCCCTGGTATCAACAGGCATCGTTGTAACAGCCCTGGACACCGCCATAACTTCAGAATAAGTTCCCTCAGCCTGAGGAAAAGATACAACATTAACAGGGGAGAGAAATAAGAGAGGTTCAAGTTAACACAGCAGGCAGGCCATCCTAAAAAGAAATGTTTTGAGGAATTTATTATCAGGCTTCTAAATAATTTCATTCATTTAAGGAAGCACTTTTCGTTGCCTATGTTGTCAGACCTGTCACTATATCTTAACTGGAAACCAATTTTTGCTTATATGTCATTCTCCTCACCATCTCGAATCATACTCAGCTTTTAAGGCTCTGTTCAAGCCCCACCACTTCCAGGAAGCCTTCTGAGATTTCTCCCATGCTTCCCTCCAATGTGCTCCAGGACACCCACGGAACTGCATTGTTCTGTGCTGTTGGTTCCTCTCCCCCAACAAGTATCAACTCCCTGAGAAAAGGGCCTCTACCTTACTTATCTCGGAGATGGTCTTCCTAATATGCTCCTTGAAAGGGGATTTGTAGCAATTGAAAGCAGAGTTCTTTCATGCACTTGAGATTTAAACCACCTTGGTTTAAATAAATGAGAAACAGCCTTCTCCTCCTTGGCTATTGGTAGTAGTCAGCATTCAATGAAGGCGAAGGATGTGGATGAGGGAGAGATGAGAGGGTGTCCAGTCTAGATAATACGGGCCCTCTCAGCAGTGGGGGCAAAATCAGACTGGTTAATTTGCGCTCAAAGAAGATGGTAATTATGGAAATCTGGTCTTTGCTGGCAGGTGTCACCACCCTTTTTCATACACTTTTAAAAACAGGTTTCCCCATCTCTGTGTCAAATAAGCTTTAGAAACTAGGGGTAGACTCGTCATCCACATATATTGGGCTAGAAATGGGGAGAGTTCACATTTTCTCTTCTAGAACGGTCAGCACTCAGGCACCCAAGCTTTTTAGTACACTAATTTTCCTTATTTCCCTGAAGGAAAAGTAGGAATCATTGCACTATCCTCCTTTATCTGTGCTCAAGTAATCCCCGGGGAGAGAATACCCACTGCTTCCCCCAAATCAGCACAGCAGATTTTACTGTAGAAAATGAAGATTTTGTGTGGGGGTTGCAAAAGTTAATAACTTTTGATGGAGAGACTTTTTTAAGTCAAGGAATTCAAAGATGCCCTTCCTGCCTTCTAACACCTGTTGTTTTCATATAGGCCTTTCAGGGAAGCACCTTTCTTAAAATTTGTCTGTCTTCTTAAAGCAAAAAGTCTCCCAAAGTGGGCAGAATGCATCGCGTCCGAGTCTAAAGTGAGGACAGGAAAAGCCGGGCTGCCAGTCCCTCGGTAAGTGGGCAGAGTCCAACTATCTGGGGTGACTCTTATTTTTTCCTGTTGGGCCCTTCAAAAAAACCCGCACCTAGCATAATTCGAAATAACCTTTCTTACCATGCCAAATGTTTCGTTTCAGTTTCTGTAATATTTACTTGTTTCCCTATGCAGGTAAGGGGGGAAAAATCTGCCTCGATTTTAAGAAGAAAAAGATCTTTAAAGTTTCTAAATGTTAACAATTGTTCAAAAGTTCTTTCCCTCTCAAATCGGCATTCAGAAAAATATATTTACATATTCACTTCCGTCCGGTGTGAGAGGAGAATTGCCGCTTTTGCTCGAAAGGAAGAAGTTTTTTAAATGACACAAATCTATACGTGCGTATTTTTAGAATTAAGATGCTTGTATTTACTGTCGTGGTGGGATTTCCTTCCAGGGGAATCTGCCATGGGGGATGTACCCCGTCTAGGGAGCATTTAAAAAAATTTTAATATCCAAACAAAAGCAACATTACCATTGCCATCCGCTCCCTCACCCAGAGGAAGAACAATTAATAATTTGCATATGCTTCTGACACAAATTAAAGACAAAGGGCCCCTCACAGACTGTGGTTACCACGCAGCCCTCAGAAAGCTGCTTTGGCCCAGCCCAGCACTGTTCTTGCTTTCAAATGAATAGCATTAAGCTCGATAACTAAAAATAGTGTTTCTGGGCCCTCTGGCCTAGTCCCACCCTAGAATCATGTGTCCCCAGTCAGAAACATCTCTCAATCTCTCCACCAGCTTCTAGGCAAAAAGAAATGTATAGTTCCGAGGGGAAAAAATACGTATATACTTTGCCCTTTTTATTTTAATGGCCAAACATTGTAATGCTAGCTAAATAGAAATTCTTGTCTGTTAATAGGTTCCTTTAGTTTGTAATAAATAGGAATGCTAATGACTAAAATTTGGTATTTGGTATGCATTAGCTTTTGTGAGCTTTTCTTTACAGTCCTCATTGACATGCAATATGGTAAGCTTCCTTTGAAACATATTTATAAAATAACTACAGTATAATTAAACCAACAAAGCCATCTTTTAAGTAAGCTTAATGGCTTGGTTTTTTTTTTCACCTCAGTAAAAATTTATTTTAAAAAGAAAAATAGTTATGCCTCAATCCCACTGTATATTTTATTCTGTGCATCTAATATTTCCTTTGCATCTACAATCTATGCACATCTAATTCTTTCTGACAACTATGATTACTAATAAAGTTCTCGTGAAAGATATGCTTCATAGCTTCTTCGACAAGAATAATGTTTTTTTTGTTAATGGAAATTGTAACATATCTTGACAGATACAATATAGAAGATGTGCTTTTTTTCTTAATTGTTAATATTGCTGTGCTGAACACACAGGAGCAGATCAACAGATATGGCAGGTAATAATCAGAGTGGATGCTATTTCGAACAAAGTACCTAAAAATATTTTAATGATATAAAAGCAATAGATAAATAAAAGCAATTATGTTTAATTTTGCTTTCGGTATGCGAACAGTTTTTGATGGTTGCTGCTGCTGCTGCCGCCGCCGCCGCCGGCGGAGTGTTTAACAGAGGAGGAAGCTCCGGAGCGCGGCGTGATCGGCACAGAAGCGGCTCAGCCTTCTCGCAGCCGAAGAGTCCTTCGAGCCGCCCTTTCTCCGCGCTCGGCGGCTTCGGCCTCCCAGGGGCGCAGGGCCTGGCCGCATGCTAATTCGCAAAGCGCGGTTGGCTCAAGTTCACCAAGTTTTCCCCAGGTTTGCAAACCGTTGCTCCATCTCCAAACCTCACGGTTTAAGATCACAAGATTTCCAAAAAGGAAAAGCTCAAAAAGATCCCAGGCGCAGGACGGGAGCAACTGGAGCGGGCTGTGGCCGCTTCTGCGCCTCCCGGACCCCTGCCCGCTCCGATCTGCCCCACGCGCCTTGCTCCCGTCTTTCTCTCCGAAACTCTGTCCTCTCCGCCGAGGGGCTGCCAGGCCCCCAACCCACCCCCCGCGCGGAGAATAAACACAGTCGACATCACTGTTATAATCTTTATTTAAAACTGTTTCCAAGGTTACAAATTACCGTGCCTCGTATGCAACAGGTTCCTCCGAAGCGGTATCATTACAGATTAACTGTAATGTGCAGGATTAGAATAAAAGCATAAGGGATTAGGTGAAAGGGGGGACGCTGGAGAAAGAGCGCCCGAGCCCATCTCGACGAGCTGGCGCTGGAAACCGCGGAGAAGCTCGGTGTCCGGGCGCCGGGGCTCGCCGGGCTGGAGCCCGCTCGTCGGCTCCCAGGCCCCGGAGCGGTCAGCGGTGGCGGCGAGGGAAGGGCCTGCGCGGCCGGAGTTTGCGGGGCGACGCTTCCCGGGCGCCAGGGACTAGGGACGGGGCCCCCGGGCTCGGGCAGGCCAGGGGCCCGGAGGCCGCGGAGGCAGAGGCGC
>LNAC01000096.1:1956747-2014161 GCA_002007465.1 Ailurus styani
CCTCCTCCTCGCCCTCCTCCTCTTCCTCTTCTTCCTCCTCCATCCCCAGAACAAACCGAAATCAGGACACACAATCATACACACACACAAGTACACGCACACTTCAACCCCAGCCAAAAATATATAAAAACCAAGACAAATAACAAATTAAACGCAAACTATCAACAACCCCAACCACCATCTACCACCACGGCCACCCCAAAGGACCGCGACGCCAACAGACAGTTACAAACGCTGATGTTGCGGGCAGAAAACATAAAAGAGGTGACAATTGTATACTTTCTAGGACAAGCACGGCTTCTCCTTTCGGTTCCCACGGACCCGGCACCCCACCTGCATGACGATTTATTTGTATCTGGGAAAATATTCTCTCTAGTTTAAAACGATTTTAAGAGTCGACTATACAAAAACCGACCACCACCACGACGACAAGACGACAAAAGCAAAACAGACCAAAAAAGAGAAAAAAAAATAAAACCGCCATCTCCGTTCAGAATTTGTTTAAAAAAAAAAAAAAAAGAACTCCTGAGAGGGAAATAGCAAATGTTTCTCGCCTTTTGTTGCTCGCTCTCTTTTTTTCCTCTCTCGCTCTTCTTTCTTTCTCTGTTTTTAAGTCCAAGTATTGGTCAAACAAGATGCAATCTTCTGTTTTTTGTTCAGCAGACAATCATTTTCTTCGTAAGCACCTTTTTCTCTCCACTCTGTCACTGCCTGTGTGGGTACTGGTTATAAATGTGGAAAAAGAATAGTTATGACTGTAACAGATTTTTATTTTTATTTCAAAATTTTATATGAATTATGTATATCTTAATGATCGGTCATTTTCCCAGTTTGTAATATATGTGTAGAAATTGCCTGTATATGATATTTGCTTTTTCTCCTCTTCCGTTTGCATTCTCACCCCCCTTCCTGCCTCCCCGCTCACCTGTCTCTTTCCTTTTTGGGGTTCCCCCTCCCACTCGGTGTTCCTGGCGTCGACTTGGCAGTCAAGGCGTGGGGTGGCGGGCTGGGTTAGGAAGAGGGACCCCAGTCGCTAGCGGAAGCGGAGAGTGAGACCGTAGTATTCTTATGCAAACGCTATTTCAAGTATTTCTTAGCTGCTTTGGAGATATCTCTCACTCCCGTAGGGCGCTTTTACTGTTATCTTAACTGCGTGTTTATCTATATGTAAAAACTTTCTAAAGCAAATACAGTATTCTCCATTTTCTTATCTCTCCCGGAGACTGGTGTTTTTGTCCGCCCCGGGGCCGCAGCCCGGGGTGCAGCGCCCGGCCTTCACTTCCACTCCAACTGCGCCACTCGAGCTGGGGCAGAATTTTAAGGCTGAGTAGAAGCTTTTTCTTGGAGGTGGTGGGGGTCGGAGTGGTGGGAAGATGGGAACAGACCCTTTGGAGGAGATCTGAAGCCAAATCCGGAACGAAAGGCTCACAGGGCACGGGGGAGGGGGGCTCTGGCTGGTTTCTTCAGAAGGATATGCCAGGCCAAGAGCCGCAGGAATTAGAGCCTGCGGCGGCCCTTGTGGGTCCTTGGGGTGTGTTTGGCATCTTCCAGTTGCTGTGTGTGTGTCTGTGTGTGTGTGTGTGATTTTTTTTTTTTTTAAGGGTAAACACACAAGGTCACCAAAACAACCACCCACCTACCCTGAGCAGAGCTGACAGGTTTTGTCTTCTTTTTGCGGGGTGGAGTTGGGGGCAACCGTAGCCAGGGTAGGGAGGGTAGAGAGAGCAGTGGAGGAGGTAGTCCGAGGAGTTTAGGGCCTACAATTGGGATGGACCTTCTCCTCGCCACCGGTGTTCGCGTCTATGTGACTGTATGACTTGCCTTATGGATCTCGATCTGTCTCCTTGAAATTCCTTCCTGTCTTTTGGGATCAACAGGAGTCTCTCCAGCCCCTAAGACATTTCCAGAGCTGGCTGACCCTTGAAAATGAAAACCAAAAAAATCACCACCTTTTGCTTACAAGGTTCTCCCTGCCCTGCCCAGGCCCCCCACAGTTCCCTGCGGTGGCGTGACTGACTGCGCCTCTTCGGTTCTGGGCCAGGCCATCCGGAGCCTGAGGAGCCAAAGAGCTAATTTCAGGAAACTTGCCTTCACTTGAAAGTCCAATTTCCAGAGGGAGGAGGATTAGGGAGAAACGTGCATGGAATTTCGTGCTGGTTCCAAACTAATTTTGACTTCCGATTTCCTTTTGTCCCCATCTCCAGTCTCGCCATGGGGTTTACATAGGGCCTGGCTGGGCCGAAAGGCCGCCAGGCCCAGAGGTGCCCTGCGCGCCCAGAGCCAGGGCGAGCTTGCCTGGAGGGAAAGGTTTCTGTGTGCGTCCTGCCTTAGATGCAGGGCATTCAGATGGCCTCGAGAGCTTCCAAGTTCTGAGGCCTGGTGCACAGTGTCAGAATCTCTGCCTACTTTCACTGCCTTGGGAAACATTCCCCATGATGCCACATTTCAGGCAATATTGACCCAGGTGGCTGGAATTTGGGGACGGGGGCTTCTAGCTTCTGCCCAGATGGAGTCCCTGTTCTGGTGCACAGAATGACGCCTGGATGACGGGCTCTGTCCCCTACCTGCCTTTTAAAATGTATGGTTCATACTTGCCCCAGAACTTGGGCCTGAAATCCAAAGAAAGGGCATCCTCAGGCAGCACAGAGGCTCCGGATGGACCTACCCAACTGAAGGACTAGAATGGATTGGTGGAAAGACAGGGTGGCTCTGCTAGCTGGTGACTCCTGGAGGGGCTTTGACTGGTGAACCAGGGAGCAGATGCCTTTTTGTCTGGGGACAGGGGAGTTAAAATGCCTCCCTCTCTCAACATACCCGAGAAAGCACGCAAGTTTGGAGTATCCAGTGCCCCTTCCTCCCTCTCCACTGCAGAAAACAGGCCATTAGACTCCAAAGCAACCTTCAGCTTTGGAGACCTAGGTTCTGTGGAGCGTCACCAGCCTGCTACCTGGCTATCTTGCTCTCTGTTACCTATCACTCTCTCTCATCTCCTGTATTTCTGCTCAGGTCTGTACAAATGTCAAAACTCGGCCCTGCACTTTCTGACCTTACCTCCAGAGTCCCTGCAGGAGAGGTCTGAGTGCTTGTGGTGAGTGGCGCGGATGTCTGCAATTCCGAATGAGTGCTGGGCTACCACCATGCAGTCGAGGTCTGCATATAGAGGGATATGTGTGTGTGTGTGTGTGTGTGTGTGTGTGTGTGTGTGTGATGTTTTTATACATGTGTGTATAGTGCCTCAGTGTGTGTCCAGCATGTGTGTTCTTTTATACCACCTATATAGTAGGTATTTGTGTGTGGCTTGGGCAGTTCATATTTACCTAGTTTGGCAAGAAGTGGTTCAGGTTCAAATATAGGGTGCTGTGTGTACAGGGCCTTTCCGTGCCATGGATATGTGCTTTGTGGGTCTCCATTCTGGTGGATTCCCTTGTTCTACTCAACCCACAGATATGACTCCAGGCTACCCAGCCCTAACTGACTGTTCTCTGCCTTTAAGGAATGGGGACCAGGGGGTTCACAGTCCATATTCTTTGACTAGAGGGCAGAGGGGAGTTGGGTTCTTTGGCTTCCGCAATTTGCCCTTTACCCTGATCACTGAGGATGTTACATTAAATTTGACCCCCTGCCCGTTTAAACATGGGAGTGAGAGACAAGAGGCCCCTTTCCAGCCAGATCTCTCCTTTTATGGGCTGACTGCCCATTCTCTTTCCAGGTCCCTCAAAGCTCTGGCCAAGATAGTCAACATCCTAGGGGCAGCCAGGGCAGAGTTCAAGGGTGAGGCCTGATGGAAGTCCCCGCTGGCCTAGAAGCCAGCTCGGCCACGGTGCACAGCCCCCCATAGCTGGGAATGCCGTGGGCTGCGTCTTGGGGAGAGTGTCTACACTGGTATATGCATTCTCGTGAGCCATGTCAGGCTGGGTAAGCAGGCCTCGACATTAACCATCCACCCTCTCTGTCCAGCCCCAGGGCAGCCCATGGGTCAGCTCCCCTCCTTCTGGTGCTGACGAGCCCTGGCATACACCACCCTTTGTGCATCCCTGCCCTGCACACTGGTGCCCCAGCAGGAGCACTTGAAGTCTTCCCTGGGTGTGTAGGCCTCTGTGTACCTAGGCTTCCTACTCTAGGGATAAGGGGCCTGAAGAAGAGCAGCCCATCTGGGGATGGTCTTTTCATTCCTGCCTCCCTCAAGGAAAAACAATGGCAATCCAGGATTTGCATGGGAAACCTGAACCTACAGAACGGAAGCAAGGCTGGAAAAATCAGTGCCAAAGTCATTGGCCCCTAGAAGCTGCCTGCCCAAAGTTAGAAAGGCCAATCTACCCCGACCGACCGACTCACCTCTTCTTTCTTGCACTGCTCCCCCCACCGGGAGCTCTGGCCCCGGAGACCCCACCCTGCCCTTCTTCTTGCCCTCTTCCAATCCTTCAGAATTGACTGCGCAGCACCAACACGGTTAATTATCCCAAGTGAGCCATATAGCTGATTAAAATGAAATGACCTGGAAGCCACCACGACGTGGGGTGGGGAAGGCTGGTCGATAGTGGGGGTGAAGGCAACAGGAGTCCGGCTGGTTCGGCTGGGACTCAGGCTGGAGGTGGTGGAGCCAGCCAGGGATGGCCAGACTTTGGATGTGGGGAGGGCTCCAGTGAGGCGAGAGGGCCAGGCCCAGGCCTAGGTGGGCTGAGCTGGGGTGGAACGTGAACCCTGCTGTGGGCTGTGGCAGAAGAGGGACTCTCTCAGCTTCTTTGGAAAGGAGAACCGACCAGCAGGGCACACTCTGGACCTAGCTCATTGCTAGGGTCACTGGAGCTCGAAGCCCAGGCTCCGACCTGTGGCACATTGGGTGCACTTGGCCTCCCCAAGCAGGGGATGACCCTGCCTCTTCTCCCTCGCCCTGTCTTTCTGTGCCTCCGTGGCCATCCGGGTCCCCGCCTAGGTTTCTGTGTGGCTGTCCCCTGGAGCACCAGCTGCTGCTTCGGGGGTCTTTTCCGGGCCCCTCACCAGTCCCCGGCATGCCCAGGCACTGGGAATGAGGTGCCCAGCCCTCCAGGACGCACGGGCCCCCAGGTCCTGGAGCTCAGGCTCGCCCAACCCAACTCCCCACCGCCCCGGGTCCTTCCAGCCCCAGCTGAGTGGAGCCTCCTCTGTCGCAGTGTGTAGGCCGGGCAGCCCTCTGGGCCCAAGGAAGGGCAGGAGGGAGGCCGGGAGGAGGGGAGCAGTGCTAGCCGGCTCCGATTTCTCCGGTCAGCTGAGCACAACTTTCCATTCGAGTGTATTCATGCAGCGGCTGATTGAGCTCTGCAGTGGCGGGCGGGGCTCCGCGGGAGCAGGCAGGCCCAGCCAGGACGACGGAGGCTACACCACACATGCACACGGTGTTAGCGACACAAATACCTCCTTCCACTCACATGTTATGCACACACCTCACCCCCGGGCCATTTCACCAGAAACCCAATAAAGGCCTTGCCCTTATACACCCACCGGCCCCCAGAGCAGTTTCCCACCACCCACAGACCTCCTTCCCAACACAGCATAGGGCCCCTCTCTGATTTCCTCTTTGCAGATTCTACATCAGTCCTCAGACTAGAACACAAGAACGCACCATTCTCCCTCTCCCCTGCAGGCACACTCTCTAGGGCCTGTACTCTCCAAATTGCCCAGATGCACACGTGAACATGCCCCATCTCACAACTGCACCCTCGACAGATCTGTGCACACCGAACAAGAAGCACAGGTCTGCATAAAACGGTGTTAGCACCAATCAACATTTAGTGTGCCGCCTCTGTATATAATGGCTGGGGCTTGCCAAAAGTTCGCATACAAGGAAGGGAGCAGATAAGCAATAAATACAGTCGGAGAACACAGCCGCTGCCCATCCACCAAAACAAACACACGGAGGATATGCAGAGGAAGCCTTCAGACACATGGCATGCGTAAGCCAACCCAAAGATATAATAGAAATGTCCCCCAGAGGCTCTTCAACTCCCAAACCACATTGCCTGACTCTAGGCACTTGGAGGCCACACATTAGCCCAACCTCACCTACTCTTAGCTCGAATGCGTGTGCACACACACACACACACACACCAGGCGGCTGGGGGTCCAATGAAGATAGGCAGAGAACGAGCTAAACACTTTCAGGGAAACATAGCTCATCTTGGGAGTAGTCAGGAAATGGGGGGGTCTCCATTTTATAATCTACCCCAAAACGCTGAGGGGCATTCATTTTGCTGAGCAAGACGGTAAGGGAGAATATAGAAGAGGGAGAGAAATCATGGAGAAGGGAATGGAGAAGGAAGAGAGAGAACGGAGAGCGGGGTTGAGACCCAAAGTGGGAAGGACAGGAATGGGAAGGGTGATCCAAAGTGGGGAGCAGCTACTTCCCGGCCTCCAGCAGGGGGAGGGTCAAGCCTACTTGAGGAGAGGGTGCTGGCTGCAGCACAGAGACAAATTCGGTTTCCAGGAAATTGCCCCCCGGGGAGCACACTGACTGATGGCAGGTTGGGCCTGGGAAGTGAGCTGAGTGTGTGAGTGGGGGCAGAATGCCCGCTCCCCCGGGGCCGGGGGGCACAGACAGCTTCCTCTGCCCAGAAGAGGCCAACCCGAAACACACCGTGTCTGCATTCAGCAACAGCATCCCCCGCCTCCCCACCCCTGCACTCTCAAGAGACCCCCACATGCGACTTCACTCGCAGGACACACACAGCCCCCCCTCCGCACATGCACACACCGCCCCGCACAGTAGACACTGGTCCAGCGTCCCTCTGCTCAGAACAGAGGCCCGTCTGCTCTCCTGGCGATCTCTCTCCACTTTTTGCAAATAAGCCCATGACTCCCACTGATTTATACACGCGCTCTTTTTGGAAAAGGAAAGGGCCTTAATCGGCGCGAGTGTGACCCTACAGACAGCGAGGTCTTTACAGAACGTGGGGGCAAGAAAGGAAGGCACAGGGAAAGCCACATGTGCCCGCCGGTCTGTCCTCGGGCTGCGCTTGCCCCGCCCAGGGTGGGGGAGAGCCTCTCTGCGGGAGGACGGAGATGGCCGAGGGGCTGGGGTCGCTCTAGATCAGGAAATACCGGCTCCTCTTCTCCCTTTGGGAAAGATGAGGCTTGGGGCCAGGGATGAGTTCTCGGATCCCTGGAGGTGAAGGCAGGAGAGTGCGGGCGGTCCAGGAAACTAAACGTGTCTGAAGGGCGGCGGCGAGGCCCAGAGGTGAGCGGGAGCCGGGCGGGGAGTGTGGGAGGCAGGCCCCCGGGGCGGGGGTCCGGGAGGAGGCCGGCTCGGCCCGGTGGGTGTGCGCTCGCCGGGTCCCCGCTCCGCCCCCCGGCCTCCGCGGCGCTCTGGCGCTGGGCCTTTGTCCCCGCTTCCCTGGCTCGGACTCCGTCTCTTTTCTTTCAGGCCGCTGGGAGGCGCTGGGGCCGAAGCCCCCGCCTCCCCCGGCCGGACCGCCCGCCCCTCCTGCCGCGCCGCCTGTCCCCACCGGGGTCCCCCGCGGTGCGGGGCCGACCCGGGCCGTAGTCGGGCCTGTGCCTGGGGGCGGCCTGGAGCCCTTCCAGGACAGCAAAGGCTTTAGTTTGTTGGATTTTGAGATGACTATTTACCATTATAACTAATTTGCGACCATTATTAAACAGAAATTCTTAGCGGGGCCTCTTAATGACTGATCGCTCTGCTAATTACGGGCGTGCGCGCCTCCCGCGCCGCTGCCTCCTGCCTGTCCCCACCTCGTCCGGGACGCACTGGCTCGGGAGGGCCGGGCCGGACTTCGAGAAGGACGGACCGACACACACAAGTGCATGTGTGGGCGGATGGAATCCAGGCCACGGCCCCCAGTGGTGTCTCTGAGCTGGAGAAGACCCTGATGGCGCGAGAAGAAAGCGAAGCTCAGAGAGGGCCATGATTTGGCTACTGTCACACAGCCGGCCCCTACCTTCACACACTCGGCCATACCTGTACGTCAGGTGCCCCCCTCCAATCTTTCTCGTCCTTGTGCTCCCTGTACCCGAGCAAATTCTTTCCTAAGATCCTGTTTTTGAGCGCGCGAGGTGAGGCCAATTGGAGAAAAGGGAGTGGGAAAGGGCGGGGAGCGGCCGCCTCCGGCTCTGCCTGTCTGGGCGCACATTCCCGCTCACTCCTCCACTTGGGACTCTGCTAACATTTGGCCCCAACGGAAACGCACCTCCCACAGGGACTGGACCCCAGAGCTGCCCTGGGCAAGGAGCCGCACTACACGCTGCCATGCCTCTGAAGCCCAGAGGATGAGCTGAGATGTCAGCAGGCTCCTCTCCCAGACTGGCCTGAGCCGCACTTGAACCAGCAACTCTTATCAGTACCTGGGACCCCTTGGTGTGTATGTAAGAGTGAAGTGTGTGTACATGTGAACTTTGCTGAGTGTGCAGAGACTGCTGTACGGATTCCTATGAGAAACAGGAGAAATATTGACTTCATGACCTCGGGACACATCTACCTGCACCTGTGCATGAGGGGAGAGGAGACAGGGTCTAGACCCTATGGGTGCTTGTGGGTATCAATACATCCAACCTAGTCCAAAAATAAGGACCTAGGGAGTAGGTTAAGCCTTGTCCTCAAGGTATTCATAGTCCAGCGAACTGTCCAAGTCATCACTGAAAAAAACCAACAAATCCATTGTAGTTGCATACAGAGTGTTTAGGAGAGTGGGAACTTCAAGATTAATTACAACTTTGGGGGTGGGGAACAAGAAGGGCTTCTCAGAACAGGTAGCTTTGACCAGGAAGATGGATTGGATTGCCTGGAGGAGTTTCCAGGCTGGAACAGAGGGAGCAGAGGCATGGAGAAGGTTTGGATTCCAGAGCAGAGCACTGTGGCTGGTGCCTGGTGCCTAAGTAGGTTGGTAATGGGGTCTGAGAGATGGGTGAGTGGGGGTCAGCTCCAAGGTGAGGCAAGTTATGTGCTCTGGATCCCATGGGCACTGGAGAGCCATATGTGGCTTTATGGAGAGCTAAAGTGGTTATACCCGGAGCTCTGCTTCGGAACTGTGGCTGGAGGGAGTGAAGCTGTAGACGGGAAGGCGGGTTAGGAGGCTATTTCCAAAGAGCCAGCAAGAAGTGAAGGGGGATTGAACTAAGGCTGCAAAACCAGTTAGACATTCCCAAGGAGAAGTGGGGGAAGAACTTGACCAGTTGAAGACCTATGGGCCCCCTGATGACATGATTTCAGAGTCTGGCCGCTTTTCATGGATCTGTGACTTGATCCCAGACCTCATCCTCCGACCCCCAGTTCCTCCAGAAGCACCAGCCCTTCAGCTTCTCCTAAAGTTCACATGTGTTCCTTGGAGAGGTCTGTCGGTGGATCCCAAGAGCCAATCAGACCAGTGCACCTTGTTGGGAAACCCATCCCCTACCCAGGACGGAGGCCAGTATGGTGGGGTCTCCTCCCATGTCCCCCACTTTCTGCTTTAGTTCCCCTGGCTGCCCCGTGACACCCTTTCCCATTGGGCGCTAGGAGAAGGGGGAGGGGGAAAGCTCGAGTCTCAGGTCCCAGGCCTGAAGGGTCCTCGAGGAGTGGCTGGAGTGACCCGAGGAGACCAGCGCCCTAGGTGAATGGGCGTGTGACCTGCGCGAGGTGTCCCTGAGGGTCAGAGACGAAACAAGGGACTCGGGACCCGCGCGCCTCTCGCCGCGGCTGGAGGGTCCTCGTCTCAGCGCGGCCGGCCCTGCGCAACTTCCCCGCGCGCAGCCGCCTGCAAACCGTTTCCGCGTCCTCCTCGTCGCGGGCTCCCGGGAAGGGAGGCAGCCCCGGGGTGCCGGGGTGTTCCGTTTGAGCCTCCAGGACACGAAGGAAGGCTCTCCAGCCTGCAGCGGCGCTTCCACGACGGAGGAGGCATCGGCTCCAGAGCAGCCAGGCAGCTTAGCCGTCTCGCTACTGGACCGAACTCGGTTTGAGACCCCGAGAAATGGAGTGAGTTCAAGTGCAACTCAAGTTTCTCCGCGCCGAGTCCCGAGGTTCCTCCACTGCACCTTGCGGCCTCTCACGTCTGCTCCCGGAGACCTGGGCGAGTGTGTGCGATTGAGTGCCCTCACGTGCCTACCGAGGGGGTGTGGCTGGGCGTGACAGGTGTCAGGGAGCAAGACCCGGAAGTCCCAGCTTCCGGACTCGCTCTCGCGTCCTCGCCTGAGTTGTGGGTGGGGAAGCTCTGTTCCTGGACTTGATCCTGTCTGCAGAGCGAGCAGGAATGGGGGAGGGAGACTTGGATCCATTCCCCCAGGGGGTGGCACGGTAGGGGGAATGCAGAAGAGGGGGGTGGGTCGGGGAATCGAGGTTCCGAGTCCCTCGAGAAGTTTCCAGACACCAGGTTAGGAGCTTTTTATGAGCAAGACACCGGAGAAAGGCTCCTCTTCCGCCTCCGGGAGAGCCGGCCCTCCGCCGCCTCGGGAGGGTTACCCTTCCGCTCTCTAGGTGCGCGCCCAGGCGAAAAGTAAAACCAGGTCCGAGGCGGGAGACGTCGCGCCGCGCGCTATCGGCGGGTTTCTGCTGCCACCTCGCGGCGGCGACGCGCAGCGGCCCAGTTTTGTGGGCCGCGGGCTCTGGACGTGCAGGCAGGATGCGAGAGGGACTCTCCCTGAGGCCCTTCCTTTCCTTTCCGGCTTGGTTTCCCCCAGCACCTCTTACCTAGGGTAGCCTCTTTCTACTCAAAGGGATCTTCGATGGACCAGGCCCTGTTTTATACCAAAACCCACGGTCTTGCCTTGATCCGGGGGATTTGGGTTCACCTGTCCGGCTCCTACCTTTCTCTTAAATGACTTGATGCCACAGCTAAGGCTTTCTTTCTCCTGTAGATGCCTCCGGGTCTCTTACAGGTGAAGTGTGGGGCTCTGCTTGCATCATGGTGACCTGTGTGTCCCGAAGCCACACCCACTTGGCACCCACTCTTCCCCCCGGCTCAGGTGGGAAGGGGCACTGGGTGCTGAGCTGTTTTCTCCAGCTGCTCCTGATTGTAGAGGCGCTGCCTCTCTCTGAACAGCTTGGCCAGCTTTGGCTAATGTATTGAGGAGCATGGCAAAAGGTCAGATGTAAAAGGAGGCTTTGGAATCAGAATCCTTTTCTTTCCCATTTCAGGAGATCAGGAACCTCAGACTTAGCATGGCTCTGTCTCTGGCCTTCAGCACATGGCTAGTTAGGTGGCCGGTAACTCTGCAGAGTCCCGAACACTGCTTCGAGGAGGCGGGGCTCCAATGCCAGGAGATCCCAGAAGAGAGGGTGGTGGTAGGGTGTGGGTGGGTGGAGCCTTTTCCTTTTATTCTCTCTCTCTCTCTCTCTCTTTTAGAGATTTTATTTATTTATTTGGCAGAAAGGGAGAGACAGCAAGAGAGGGAACACAAATAGGGGGAGTGGGAGAGGGAGAAGCAGGCGAGCCTGATGCTGGCCTCAATCCCAGGACCCTGGGATCATGACCTAAGCCGAAGGCAGAGACGCTTAACAACTGAGCCACCCAGGGGCCCTACCTTTTATTCTCTTAAGAGTAGTTTGTTTGCCCTGTTCTCCCTTATGCAGCGTAAATACTGATCCCCAGTCCCTCCTCTACAAATCCAGAATTCTGAAAGCTTTGTTTAGGCTTGTTTGTTTGTTTTATTTGCTGCCAAAACTATTTGGCAGCAAAACCTGAGCTAAACTGATGTGAAGCTATTTATAGCCCTCATTTATCCCACTTGGCAGGGATATCAGATGTTTTGCTGTGGAAATATTAACGTGCTTGATTACAGGTATGGCTCTGTCCCTTCTGGGGTAGTACTGAGTAATGTGTACTACAGGTACCATTGTATGTACTTCTCCGAAATCTCCAAAGTTCTGAATTCCTGAACACATCTCACTGCGAAGGTTTCAGGAAAGCGAATGGGGTCCCTTAGGTTAAATGCGTATATTCTCAGGACAAAGAGGATCATAATGGGAGAGGAAGTTGGAAGAGTTGGAAGGTGAATCATGGAAGTGGATAACCCACGAAGAGTCAAGTCCACAGGAAGGCTGTGGATCAGAATCAAGGGGCCAGTGCAGCAAAGCTGGTGGCATCCCAGACAGCTCCGGGGCCTGGAGTCTTGGTTTCCACACAAGCTGGAGAAGGCAGATAAGTCTTGGCTCCTGACATTAGGGGTGAGAGGAGCCACAGGGGCATCTGAGGAAATATATCTTTCTGGATGTCCTCCTGCCATCTACCTGGAGGACTGCCCAGGCCCAGGCCCCTGTCTCCAAACACCCTTTCTCTTCCCTGGCACATCCAAGCCCCGAGTCAGTTTCTCCTGGACATTTCATGGCGGTTTGGGCTAGCTGGCTCCCAGACCAAGTTTGGCCCACCACAAACTGAGTGTGCTGTCTCATAAAGTTCCAGGTTCTCTCCAAGGAGGGAGGAGATTCAGGCCTCCCACGGTGTTCTGTGCCAACTCCAGCAGCAGGGCTGGTCAGCATGGAGGGAGTGGGCTATGTCCAGACCAGCCCTGTGGTCTTACAGTGAGCCTCCATATAGTCGTGAGATGCCTTGAGCCTGGACTCCATCCTGCCTGCCCTTCTGTGACAGGAGTCAGAGTTTCTGGAAGAAGATGGGCTTAAGAGCTGGAGGATCAGGGGCACCTGGGGGCTCCATCATTAAGCATCTGCCTTCGGCTCAGGTCATGATCCCAGAGTCCTGGGATCAAGGCCCATATCGGGCTCCCTACTCAGTGGGGAGTCTGCTTCTCCTTCTCCAGCTCCTCTGTGGCTTGTGTTCCCTCTCTTGCTATCTCTCTCTGTCATAAATACATAGATACATAAATAAATAAATAAATAATTAATTAAATAAAATCTTTAAAAAAAAAAAAAAAGACGGCCTTCTCTGCTCCCTGGTTGGGGACCACCTGGGAAGCTCGGCGCTGGGAGGCTGGGCAGGGAGGTGAGTGAAGATGAAGGCCTGGGATGGACAAGAGGCTGGGTCTTTCTTCTTCTCATTCTTCGTCCAGGGCGGTAAGTCTGAGGGTGACACTCACCGCGCCAGTCCAGGCCCTGTGGGGCTGTCCTTTGGCCAGCGGACATCCCCCACCAATAATAACAGAAACATGAAATTTCCTTTTTCACTCAAGTGGGCTCTGGAACTCTTCTTCTTCTTCTTTTTGAAGATTTTACGTATTTATTTGAGAGAGAGAGAGAGAGAGAGAGAGAGAGAGAGAGATAGCACGAGAGGGGGGAGGGGCAGAGGGAGAAACAGACCCCTTGCTGAATGGGGAGCCTGACACAGAGCTCGATCCTGGGTCTCTGGGATCGTGACCTGAGCCTGAGGCAGATGCTCAACCAACTGAGCCACCCAGGTGCCCCTGGAACTGTTCTTCTTAAATGAGGGAAGTGTCAGGATAGAACTGGAGGAAGAAATATTCAAGGCCTGAAAAGTTTTTGTTTCTTAGAAAGTTGTGGCAAAAAGACACATAACATAAAGTATACCATTTAAACCATTTTAAAGTGTACAGTTCATTGCCCATTTAGCACATTCATGATGTGCAGCCATCACCACTGTCTAGTTCTAGAACATTCTCATCACCCCGAGAAGAAACCTGTACCCATTAAACCCCATACACCGTTGCTCCCATGGACCCCTCACTCTCTCCTCCCAGCCCCTGGCAACCACTAATCTAGTGTCTGTCTCTATGCGTGTACTTATTCTGGACATTCCAGATAATGGGAATCCTACTATATGTGGCCTTAGGTATGTGGCTTTTTTCACTTAGTGTAATGTTTTCAAGATTCGTCCACTTTATGGCATGTCTCACACTTCATTCATTTTTATGGCTGAAAAATATCCCCATATGTGGATATACCACATTTTATTTATTCATCAGTTGATGACAGGGGGCTTTCACCTCTTCCCAGAGGGCCATTGAGGTAAGGAGGGAGGACTCGCAGGTCCCCCCACCCCCTGCATGGGGCCACCCCAACCTGCAGATGACCTGTATTTTAGCCTTAGAAACAGAAGTCATCTGGGCTGAGTATACTCGGCTGTTGTGCTTTTCAGGGTCCTCCTCGCCAGCACACATCCTGCACACCCTCTTATTTCCTAGTTCCATTCAGGCTGGTTCTAACTTGATGCTGGATGAAAAGAAGAAATGGGGATCAAATCCTGCTAGGACAAGATACAGGGTATCTGCAGGCACTTGGAACCAGGGTGCTCATGACGGGGGGTGGGGGGGGCGGGGGGACTGCAGGCTCTGCCTGGAGTGGGGGAAGGCTGGCGGGATGAGAGCAGGTGGCTGCGTGCCCTCCTCCCTCCCCCGCTCCCAGTGCCTTTTCCCTCTTCTGAGTGGCGAAGGGGAAGATGCAGGCTTCACCTTCAGTGGAAAGAAGGGCTTTTGTTCAAGATGCTCCAAACTTCAAAAATCAAAAAAGGTCTTTTTCAAGGATGTCTGTAATTCTGCAGAGATTATATCTCTGACTCAGGTGCTAAATTGACCCCTAGGCTGGGGCCAGATCTCATCCTCATTTTTTTAAGGACTTATTTATGCATTTGAGAGAGAGAGAGAGAAGGAGAGGGTGCGGAGGGGCAGAGGGAGAGGGACAAGCAGACTCCCCGTTGAGCAGGGAGTCTGATGCAGGGCTCAGTCCCATGACCCCCAAGATCATGACATGAGCCGAAATCAAATGTTGGACCCTTAACCGACTGAGCCATCCAAGTGCCCCTCATCATGATTTTTTATTGAGGTATAACTGACAAAGGACATTAGTTTCAGGTGTACAACATAATGATTCAATATCTGTGTACATTGCAAAATGATCACAATATCTCTAGTTAATATCCATCCCCATGCATAGTTACAAATTGTATTTTCTTGTGATGAGGACTTTCAGCTTTCATTTTTTTTTTTAAAGATTTTATTTATTCATTTGACACAGAGAGAGAGATTACAAGTAGGCAGAGAGGCAGGCAGAGAGAGAGAGGAGAGAGGAGGAAGCAGGCTCCCTGCTGAGCAGAGAGCCCGATGTGGGCCTCGATCCCAGGACCCTGGGATCATGACCTGAGCCGAAGGCAGCGGCCTTAACCCACTGAGCCACCCAGGCGCCCAGCTTTCATTTTTTAAAAAAAGATTTTATGTATTTATTTGACAAAGAGAGACAGTGAGAGAGGGAACACAAGCAGAGGGAGCGGGTGAGGGAGAAGCAGACTCCCCTCGGAGCAGGGAGCCCGATCCGGAGCTCGATCCCAGGACCCCAGGATCATGACCTGAGCCGAAGGCAAATGTTAATGACTGAGCCACCCAGGCACCCATGTCTTATTTCTTTTAAGCATCCCAGCATCCTGGCCATCAGCATCTTTATCCCCATTTTACAGGTGAGGACGTTGAAGGACTGAGAGAACTGGAGGGTGATTGCTGGTCTTCTCCATCGCCTGTAGTCACCTTGCAGGGAGGTGAGGAGTTCCATCATAGGCACCGCTCTCGTCCTTCTTCAGAGCCTGCTGGTGGGGGTGAGGGTGGCATTTCTCGTGAGGCCGTGGCGGGCGGGCCTGAGTTCTGGGGGAAAGGGGTTGCTCCCTGAAGGCCTGGCTTAAGGATAATCCTGTGGAGCTCCTTTTCCAGAGGCTCCATCAGAGACAAATCGTCAGAATGATGACACCTCCCCTTGCCCCTCCAGGGAAGGCTGGGTTCAGCTCCTCTGTCTGGGGCAGAACTCGCCTCTCAGCCCTAGTGCTCTGTGAGAACTCGGGCTGTGTTGTTTGCGATGTTTGCATAAGGTACTAGAATGCTACAGCTTGGGTGAGGAGAGTCTGGAACTGCCCTTCCAGGAACATCCGGGTGCCTGAGTCACAAGAGACCTGCTCGGGGACAGGGTGGGGTGGTAAGCTGAGCCCCGAGTCATCCTGGTGGGTCCAGAGGCAGCAGGAACTCAGCAGATGACCCAAAGGGAGGTGTGGTTTCTCAAAAAGCAGCAGGAGGGACTCACTCAGGCTGTGGACTTACACATGGTGCAGAAAGTGCTAGATGAACATAGAGCCTTCACTGAGTTACCTCGGCCTCCAAGGAGCCACAGCCACATTCTCCCTGGCCTTGCAGGGATTTGGGTGCATGGCTTAGTTCCCCAACCAGACCGGGGGCAGGGCGGTATCAAATGCCCCCTTGGATTGCCCACAGCACCTAATGGAGCTTGGCATGTATTGGTTGAATCAATGAGTGAGTGAGTGATAAGTACCAGCTCTGGGACATGGACTGGGGAACCCAGGTATTACCTGCAGGTCATAGAATTTGCCTAGAGAAACCAATAGGCACCTGAGGTAGGACATTCTGAACCTGGAGATACCCCCCAAAAAGAGTAGTGGAGGTGAGGACGGCCTGGGCTGGGAAGGATAGCCTGCAGCCAACAAGAGGATTCTCTGGGGTCAGCAACCAGGCAGCTTGCAGGAGGAAGTGCTGACAGACCAGGGTGAGCGAGAGCGTGGCGGCACCCCTGGATGAAACAAGGCTTCTCTGAAGGTGCAGTGGGAGCTGGGGAGGAAAGTGGTCTGGATGTGATTTGCACTGAAGTTCCTGGCCCATCTGTGCTCTGCTGCACGAAGCACAACAATGGTTTCCTCTCTTGGCCTTTTCTGCTCTTTTCCCCTCTCCATCCACCCCTGTCCTCCTTGTAAGTGGACGCTGCCTCCTCCCTGGCTTCTCTTCCAGCATCCCCCTTCCCTTGGTGCCTCCCCCATTTGGTTGGCCACGTACCCCAGGCTTTGGCTCTGCATTCTCATGTTACAGATGACAAAACAGAGGCAGAGAGATGGGAAGGAGCTTGCCCAAGACTGAACACCAAAGCAATGTCAAGGTCAAGGCAGGCACTCTCCAGCTAAAGAAAGGGAATCTGGTAAACCTGGGAGCCCAGTGAAGAAGGCCCTGCCTCTGGTTCCCTGACAAAACCTCCAGCTGTGGCCACGTCGTTGCCACCCTGCTGGGGCGGCATTTCCCTAACCGTCCTGACCATTAGGGGCACCTGAGACTCCTGTCAAATAGTCACAGTCCTGAGTCCTTACCCAATTGGAGTCTCCAAGTATTCCAGGTGATTCTAGTGAACAAGCGAGATGGGGAAACACTGCTCTGGGGCCTCGCCACGCAGAGGGCATGGTGTGAGATCTGCACGGCATGGACATCACCTGGGAACTTCTGAGGACTGCAGTCCTAGATTCAAACCCAACGTGCATTTAGCAAGACCCTCGGTTGATTTCTACCCAAGGGGGCATTGTGGGATTTGCAATTCCTCAAGGAAGTGACATTGTGTCAGTGGAAAGTTGGGGCCTTATGACCTTCGTCATGTCATTGTACCATAAGCTCTTGCCTTTCTCTGTGCGTGGGTGGTGACAATATCTTCCAGAGGTTGGGCTGATCAGGTTGCCTGCTGAGTTGGAAGCGTCTCACGAAGCTTAGAGTTGTTGTCTGGGCCTTGCCCTACGTTTCTCCTTTCTCTCTGGCCACCCTAGGACTCCCCGTCCCGTCTGCCTTCTCGCAGCCACTGGCCTTCCCACCCTGCCCCAGTGCCCGCGCCCACTGTGCCTGCGCGCGCATGCCCCCTGAAGGTCAGCCTCGGGTGGGTCAACAGCTTGTGCCCTTGGCCATGCCCACAGTCCCTCTCACCCCTCCCTGTGGCCCCAGAAACCAGGGGCTCCCACCACTTGAAGGACACACGCTGCAGCAGGACTGGGAAAAAAATCACATACAGAGCCCCGTTCCCAAAGAGACAGACCCACTGTCAGGGCCTAGGCCCAGAGGAGGGGGCTGGCCCCAGAAACAGCCCCCGTGACGTTGCTTTGGGTGACGGGCAGGGGTTTTGAGGGACTTAGGGCTAGAGGGTGACTGAACAAGGGCCCCCAGATGGAACATCATGGGGTGAGCCGACGTGTGGGTGTTGGGCCACCAGACAAGGCGTTCCCTGTTCAGCAGGATTGACTTCTGGAAGGAGAACGAGGCTGCTGCTGATCTCCTCAGAGCCCACGGCAGTTCTGGGCTCCAGACAGTTTCTCCCGTACGAGGATTTGTCTCCTCAGTGGCTCTCAGCCCATCTATTCATGATAGCTGTGTGCCCTGCATTTGCCTTTCCTGTGCCTTTGGTTTTACACTGCAAACTATTTGTACCCATACGTGTCCTCTCCCTGTGAGCTGATTCAGCTAGTCTTCTTGGAAAACATTCTTCCGAACAGTCCCACAAAGATCTATTAAGAGTTTTTTAAAAATCAGAAATTGGAAACTCAGAAGCTTAAAGTGGGGGAGAAATTAAATGTGGCAGATCCCTCCGGAATGAGACCACCTTGTCTCCACCTGGGGCGCTTCATCCGAGCAGCCCATATTGTCACGGACCCGGGGTGTGGCACGCGGGTGCACTTGTAGGTCCCTGGGCCTTTGTCATGGCTAGAATTTGAAGAGGGATGTCCCGGGACCGGGGTGCCACGGGCTGAGACCTTTTTCCTTTTCCTCAGGGCATGAGCTGAATTCTCCTTTCAGGAGCCGGAAGCTCTTCCCAGGGCCCTCCTGGCAATGGCCTTCTTCCTCCCCTCTCTTTGTCCTTTTCTTTTTTCCCAGTCCTCACGCTCTTCACTTTCCTCTTCCCCTTTTTCTGCCCTTCCCTCCCGTGCCTTTCCGGAGAGCCCTGCCCAACGCCCCCTCTTTCTGGGGCCTGAGCTCCCCGTGACAGGCCCCTGCAGGCGGGAGGCACCCCACGCGACCCTGTCGCCGTCGGCCCCCCGCCTGGCTCTGTGGCAGATGCGGACACCTCCTGCTTTGTTTCCCGTCCTGAAGACGAGCAGCTGCGGCTCTAAGTGCCACCAGCAGGGGGTCCGGGGCCAGGCTCACACTCCTCCTGTCGCTTAGGAGGGGCGGGGCGCGGGGGAGGGGGGGGCTCGGGAGCCGAATGAGCTAAGCCAGCGTTGAGCATTATTCCAGGAATTTTAAACACTCGTTAAAGGCTTTGCCATGTCTCACTTCAGTACACATCATGCTCCAGTTACTGCGGGCGACTGCGGGCCATCAGCCTGGGCAGCACTTATCAATATTTTAGCACGAGAGAGGCAGATGATGTTGAAACATTGAACTATATTTCCATCTGTTCGAACCGAAATGGGACAAGCGCCGCTCAGGAAATGGAATACCTCCTCCCCAGCTGCCTCGGAAGCAGCGACACCAGCTGGCCTGGCCTCTGCCCCTGCCTCAGTTTCTCCTTTATGTCTCTTATTCCTTGGCCCCCGGTGTTCATACTTCCTGGCAAACGTGAAGGAGCTGGGTGTTGACTAGGGGGTGGGTTTGACGCTGGGGCAGGGGTGGTGTCACCTCAAAGGCTCCAAGAATGATAACCTTCTGGTTAAAAGGTGCTTCACCCCTCGATGGACAGGGGAGAGCAAGGTCAAATGGGAGCTGTCTCTTCTGGCGTCAGGGGACATCACCTCCGTCCCCTGCACTGACTTGGCTCAGTGCCGGCAGACTGTCCCTTCTGCAGCAAGACCCGGAGATGGTGGTTAGAGATCTGAGATTGACAAGATTCAGGGAGTATGGGAACTTTGACCTTTTTTTTTTTTTAGATTTTATTTATTTATTTGACACAGAGAGAGAGATTACAAGTAGGCAGAGAGGCAGGCAGAGAGACAGGGAGAGGAGGATGCAGGCTCCCTGCCGAGCAGAGAGCCCGACGCGGGCCTCGATCCCAGGACGCTGAGATCATGACCTGAGCCGAAAGCAGAGGCTTCAACCCACTGAGCCACCCAGGCGCCCTAACTTTGACCTTTTTGTCTCCAGCCCTAAACAGATGAGGGACTGCTTCCCCCATTTTCCCTCACACTGTGTTTTTGCAACTTCTTCTTTTGAGGCCGTTCTGTTGAATCTGACTTGTCTACAGGGAACTAGGAATGGGGTTGGGAAGGGCGTGGGTGAGAGGCGGGTTCAGAACCTACATCCCCCAGGACTCACTCTGCTAAGGAGGGTACTGTGGGCTGGTCTCGAACCTTAGGGCACCCACAGAAGACAGATTTAAGACCTTCTTCCCCCTGGCTCCCCTGCCAGGACCCAGGCCGATGGTAACTGCCAGGTGGGAAAAAGTTTTCCACCGTGGTGGCCACATCAACAGAGGAGAGAGGCCTGTGTCTATCACGGGAGCTCATGGGCTGCAAAAGCCAGAGAACGCATCAAGTTTATCTATACTTCTGCTTACAGACAGTCTGGCCCACATGCCAAGCCAGTTAGAGATGGAGCAGCTTCAGAAATGGGGTCCTCTTTCTCAGTCAAGACAGGGGCCTGTGTATGTGTGGGAAATAGCTAGTAGCATCTGAACCAAATATGCAGGTGCTAAATGGCATCACGACGTCATCCCAGAAGTCTGACATCCAATGAATCAGAGGCCAAGGTCATTGCTGATGCTCCTGGAGAAGAAAGTCCTCTGCAGGCTTTGTGCCTCTATGAAGTCTGTGGGGAGACAGCAAAGGGCCTGTTCCTGCAGGAATCTTGGGGGCTGCCTGAGTGGTATGAAGAGGTGGCCCTATTTGTATAGAAAAAATAGAAAAATGTCATGTGTTTACTTCTGTCAAGGAGGAGGGATTTTCAACTGCACTGTCTGTAAGACTCAGAGTTAATGACGACTGTGGGAAAGTCACAAGCTCTCACCTCTCCCTCCCTTGACCACAGAAGATGGGGCTAGTAAGGGGGAGAGAGAAGAGGGCATTTTTTGAAGATCTGTGAAGCAAGCAGGGTCATGGTGACCCCCAGTCTCAGAGCGGTCCGCCCCTGCATCCTCTCACACATTGTCCTACTCAGGAACTAGGGAGGACTCTAAGAAGGTCTGCTGAAAGACAGAAGGTAGAAGGAATCAGTGCCCTGGCTGTGGACGACATACGTTGAGCCTGAGTTGGAAGAATTAAGACTGAAGCCAAGACCTCTTCCTTTTAAAAAGGCACTTGCATATACTAGACAGAGGGTAGAAAGTCAAGGCCAGGGGAAGACTGCCCTTAAGTGAGCCCTTACTCTGTCCTGAGCACTGTCCAAGGTACTTTTTAATCAATTATTATTTTTTTTAAAGA
Organism: Ailurus styani; assembly: GCA_002007465.1. Taxonomy (NCBI): domain Eukaryota; kingdom Metazoa; phylum Chordata; class Mammalia; order Carnivora; family Ailuridae; genus Ailurus; species Ailurus styani. Next base: position 1,977,762 of record LNAC01000096.1, read on the forward strand.
TTTTATTTATTTATTTGACACAGAAAGAGAGATCAGATCACAAGTAGGCAGAGAGGCAGGCAGAGAGAGGAGGAAGCAGGCTCCCCACTGAGCAGGGAGCCCGATGTGGGCCTCGATCCCAGGACCCTGAGATCATGACCTGAGCCGAAGGCAGAGGCTTTAACCCACTGAGCCACCCAGGTGCCCTAATCAATTATTTCTCACAAAGCCTCCGAGAGTACTATTATTAAACCTATCCAACTAATGAAAAAAAATCAAGGTCAAAGAGGTTAAGTGACACACCAGATGGCACATGCAAGGTCACTGAGATTATAAGTGTCATGTTCAAAATTGGAACCTGAATTTGTGCACTTCCAAGGCTCATGTTCCTTTTATACCACATGGTGCATGCATGTAGTTTCAATGTCAACAGCTAGGGGAGAGAAAAGGAGCAGACAGAAGGCGGGATGGGGCTTCCCGGAAGCCAGAGGGAAGGGAGCATCATGGTGTTGGAAAACTGTGCCTGCAAAGTTCCTGAGATGTGGCCGGTCCCAGGAGTCTGGAGTTGCAGAAGAAATGGCAAGAAACCAGGAGGATTCCCAAGAGGGTGAGGACAGCTGCAGGGTGAGTGCAGGTTAGCCAGAAATTAGAGGTACAAGGTCAGAGGCCCAACCAAAAGACCATCATAGAGAACCCAGATAGGAGACTGGTGGGCCACCAGCACGCCTGGGGCTCAGCACGAGTGTGTGTCGGCGGCACTAACAAGGGATGAGAACACATGGTAAGGGTTGGAGGAAGCCACTTCCTTACTTGGTAATACAGGCTAATGCTGTTAGGATCCCAATTTATTTACAATCAGGAGAGTGAACAAACACAAAGATTCTTTTTTTTTTTAATAAAGATTTTCTTTTTCTTTTTTTCTTTTTTTTTTAAAGATTTTATTTATTTATATGACAGAGAGAGAGAGAGAGAGAGAGAGAGAGATTACAAGTAGGCAGAGAGGCAGGCAGAGAGAGAGGAGGAAGCAGGCTCCCTGCTGAGCAGAGGACCCTGGGATCATGACCTGAGCCGAAGGCAGAGGCTTTAACCCACTGAGCCATCCAGGCGCCCAAGATTTTATTTTTCTAAATAATCTCTACACCCAACATGGGGCTTGAACTCCTACCCCCGAGCTTAAGAGTCATATGCTCTACTGACTGTGCCAGCCAGGTGCCCCCAACACAAAGACTCTTTAAACAGTGACTGACTTTGCAGAACCTCATACATACATTTTTATGTGCTTTGCCCATTGTGTACGTATCCCGCACCTGAAGGGATCACAGGTCAGAAGGTAATGAGGGGTACCAGGGTCCGTCCAATAACCCAATCTGCAGAAAGGACAGATAAAATGGGAACTGGAGTTTGGAGAGAGGGTTGGTGGGGTTCTTTTGACTCAGAGTAGAGAGTCATGTGCTCTAGTCAGATACCAGGGCTCATAGTGTGGATGGATGTGGAAATGAACATGAAGAGGGTCTTTGCTGTGAGTCTGGGCCTCTGAGAACCCAAGGAAACCTGCCTGGAGGGCCCCAGAGAGACCGAAGTGTAAGCTACTCGGATATCAGAAGGTTGCTCAGAATTGCAGGCACCTGTAGAATCAAGGTGACATGGCTGTCCCCTTAGCAGGTAGGATTTATTCTTCAATTGAATTGAATTCTTCAATTCCATCATGAACATCAATCATCATGCTGCTTTTTCTGCAAGGACCAGGATCACATGGCCTAGGACTTGTGACGATGTTTCAGGTCTCAGAAATACATTCTGGCTCCAAAATATGAAAGGAAAACTGCCAAGTCACAATAAACACGTATTTTGTTACTATTTCCAAAGTTCATTCATATTCATAAAAGATTTGAGACTGAATTTTAAACTGGAGTCTCACACTTCCCAGGATTTTCCAAGTATGCCCCATTATGGAGACATTCAAGCTAATCATAAATTACATGTGTAAAGATTCCATAGACAAAATATTTTAAGCAGGAAATGGTGTGAGATTGGTAACATTGTGGGTATATTATCATTATGTTTGCCGTGCAGCCTGAGACGTTCTTCCAACTGGCCTGGAGGAGATTTGGCTGATGTCAATTATTCCACAGTGTTCATTGAGCGTCTATTAGGCAGCAGGCATTGTTCTAGGAACTTGGGCTGTATCAGTGGTCAAAGACAGTCGAGGATCTGTGTCCTTGTGTTAAGGAAGATGGACCAAAAACTTAAATAGACTATATTAGTAAACATATAGTGTGTTTGAAGGTAACAGGGCTATGGGAACAATAGAAAGTAGAACAAGGGAAGAGAGAGACCCAGGAAGAACATGGTGGGGGCAAGGCCTGGCCAAAAGCTGGGTTGTCAGCTTAGGCTTCAGAGAGAGCATGAGATGTGGGCTTACTTGGAGGAGGGAGTCAAGTAAACATCTGGAAGAAACGTATTCCAAGAAGAGAGAAGAGCTAAAATTGAGGCCTGGAGGGATGTCTGCTGTGTCTGAGGGCCAGCGGGGAGGCCAGTGTGATTTGGGCGGGGAGCCTTTGGCACGGTGGTCACAGAAGTGAGGCTGGGTGCTGTACTGGTCCGGCCAGGCCATGCAGCTGTTGTAGAGAAGTGGCTTGGCCTTGAGGGCAGTGGGAGCTCTGGAAGGGTTCTGAGTAATTGGAAGGTGGGAGGTGCCATTCATTGAAACTGATAAGGATAAAGGTGGGGCATGTTTGGGGCAGGGAGGGGGCAGGAGTTCAGGTTAGACACCTTGAGTCTGAGTGTCTGTGAACAAGTAGGAGTTCAAGAGTGGTCTGGGTGGGCTGGAGTTGTCGGCATATTCTATATAGCTGTTTAAGGCCATGGGATGGGATGACGACCTCACCAAGGGAGAGAATAGATGGAGAAAATGAAAGGAACAAGATGCCTTGCCTGAAGCAATCCAACTGTTAGGGGTCAAGGCCAAGAGAAAGAACCAGCCAAAGAGGCTGAGAGGGAACAAACAGGGAGATTGGAAGAAAACCAACAGGGGGTTGTCCTGGAAATCAAAAAAGTGTATCCAGGAAGGAGGCTGTCGGCATGAACGTCAGGTAACACACATGCAGGGTTTAGGAGAGGTAGGCACAGAGTAAAAACTCAGCAAATGGGGCGCCTGGGTGGCTTAGTCGTTAAGCATCTGCCTTCGTCTCAGGTCATGATCCCAGGTCATGATTTCAGGGTCCTGGGATCGAGCCCCGCATCAGGTTCCCTCCTCAGCGGGAAGCCTTCTTCTCCCTCTCCCTCTGCCCCTGCTTGTGTTCCCTCTCTTGCTGTGTCTCTCTCTGTCAAATAAATAAATAAAATCTTTTTAAAAAAAAAAGAACTCATCAAATGAGAGATAATCGAATTACTGTATGAGCAGTAGTACGTGAACACTGAAGAACAGGAGGAAGGAAGAAGGGCAGGTAGAGAAATGAGCCCTTGGTTAATCAGATCATCATTACGAAGAAGAATCTACACTCCATCAGGATCTCATGGACAGGGGTTGTTGATAAACAATCAGCAGATTAAAGCAATTCTGAGAACAAGGCCCCAGGCTTAGGGATGGGTCCTTCCGTTATCTCCAAACCCCTGCCACTCCCCACAGTGGGGAAGAGGACACAATCCTGCCTCGTGCGTGGGCTCTCAAAATGACTCTGGGGACCTCTTTCGACCTCCACCCCTGACCTTGGGATAGGGTCCTCTGGCAAGCCTGCCACAGAGGTGCGAACAAGACAGACCTGCCCATCCTCAGATGCGATGTCTTGCCAGCTGCCCGCCCCTGGTGGCCTCTCCCTAGGAGGAAACAGCCCCTGCTGGCTTCTCTCAGCACTCAGCAGCTGGCCCAGTAACTCAGCCACAGGTGCCCAGACGGAGCAGACAAGGAGGCACTGCCGAAGGAGTGCAGGGCTGAGGTTCCGGGGGAGGAGGGAGAAGGGTCCCCAGAGGCTCACTGACTCCCCACCGACGTCACCCCTGGAGCTCGGCTGCTGTGTGCTTGTATGCTGGGCCTGGGAGTGGTGGCACACGGGGCCACCTCAGGGACACGGACAATTGGATGCATCACGTTTGCTGATTGTTTCGTGAAGCTGTGTGCCGTACCTCTCCCATCCCCAGCTCCCCGGCAGCTAGCACAGTGCCCACTGCATGTCCCATGTGGGATGCCCATGATTTGCAGAATCTGCTCACTGCTCCCCCCACCCCCAATCCTTAACACTGTTGGGCAAAATTTCAGGCAGGGACAGTGATTGATTTCCGTTCCCGGCTCTCATTCCTGAGTTCATCCATTTGCTATGGAATCCTATGTTTTCACTAGAGACGATTCTCAGAGGCACCTTGACAGGTAAGAGCCTTGGAGGTGATTCTGATGTGTGGCTCCATCTGGGACCCTCAGATGGACCCACACCTTCCCGCCCAGGAGTGCCGATTGGTGCTTGTGCTGTGGGCCGGATGGGGCTCCCAGGAGGGACAGGCAGAGAGCTGGGGTAGAGAAAGGCCAGGAAACTCCCTCTGCTCAAAAAGATTTCCTTGCCCACCCTACCCTCGATCTCACCATGGACTATCATCCAAGTCTTTGGCTACCCATTGTCCTCTCAAAAAATTCCTTAAAACGTAGCACGCCCCACAGAGTTCATCCCTCCTTCCAAAGGCTGGAGGCTGCGGGAAGCAAATATTGTCATCTTGTGCTGCCCAGGGCCGTCCATCGGTGTCATGGGCTGTACCCCCGCACCGGCTATCTCCTAGGAGCTGGGTCCTCTCCTTCCACCCACGGCTCTGAAGCAGTCCTTAAGATGGTGAGGGTCACATCCTCCTGCCGTCTCCCCTGCCCCACTCCGGAATTAAGGGCAAAAGCACAGGGAGACAGACTGTCTGCCCCTGCCCCACACCGTTGCCAGGAAGTGTTGAAAGGGCTCTGCTGCCCTGCCACTCGAGCCAGGCACCAGGATGAAAGCAAACCCCAGAATGGCAGTTTGGGATTATCTAGGGCCTTGGGCCAGATAGGCTCCCCTCGAGGATTAGTGGCTTCCTGTGAAAAAGCCGCAGCCACTCCTTCAGACAAAACCTCCTCTTCTGGGGATCTCCTGCCCCCTTTCCAAGAAGCTCAGCGCACAGTGGGCTACAAATCGGCAGAGGACAGCTTATCTTGGAACAGCTCTGAGGATGGGGAACTCACCACCTCCCGAGGTTGTACCATAGATATTTCCTGTACCATAGATATACTCCTACAGTATTTGTTCTTCTGTGTCTGTCTTATTTCACTGAGCATAACGTGTTCAAGGTCATCCATGTCCTAACAGGGATCTGAGTTTCATTCCTTTTTTTTTTTTTTTAAGATTTTTATTTATTTATTTGACAGAGAGATCACAAGTAGGCAGAGAGGCAGGCAGAGAGAGTGGGGGAAGCGGGCCCTTCACTGAGTGGAGAGCCCGATTTGGGGCTTGATCCCAGGACCCTGAGATCATGACCTGAGCCAAAGGCAGAGGCTTAACCCACTGAGCCACCCAGGCACGCCGTTTCATTCCTTTTTAAGGTTGAATAATATTCCATTGTGTTCGTGCATAGACCACGTTTTGTTTCTCCACTCACCCATCGATGAGCTCTTGGGTCATTTCCACCTTTTGGCTGTTGTGAATAATGGGGCTATGAACAGGGGCATATGGCACCCGGTCAAGTCCAGAGTATGTATTTACATGCTGCCCAAAGAGCTTTCCCTCTGCCCCTATAACACACACTCTGTTCCAGTCAAATGGAGGACTGCCCCAGGGCAGGGTAAGAACCTGGGTCTCCAAGGACACCTAACTGGCCCGGTTTTGCATTATGTCAATCCTTTCTAGGGGGTTAAAAAGCCATATTGCGTTTTTAAAGAATATCAACTATAAGGTGCAAGAATGGATACGCACACTGCGTGTTTTCACACGTGGTACCTTCCTGCGTTGTGTGGGGTTATTGTTCTAGATGGGACTGTTAACTACTGTGTTCGAGGCTGGGCCGTCATTTTTAGACCTGTCTTGGTGTTTTATTGCCGTTCCTTATTACATTTATAGAGCAATGAAAAGATATATTTAAATATATGTGCCTTGTTTTTAATTGAATAAGAACTGAAAGCATGAATCCAGAAAATGGATTAAAATGGGAAGGAAAGCATGCGGTGTGCACAGCCACTCGAGCCGTGGGCTTATACTCCATATTCTTTAAAAACACAGGAGGGCTTTTTAACTCCTTAAAAAGGGTTGACGTAATATGAATGTGCCCCACCCTCATCTTCCGACCTCCCCCATCAGAACCTTCCCCAGGGCTCTGATGTATCACCCTGACACCAGCCAGGGGGTCTGGCATTTTGTGAGGGACAGTGCCTTGGCCCCAAGTGACGAATCTGCAGGGAAGGAATCGCAGGCATCAGCAATGGACACAGAGAAATTTGGGGTGAAAAGTCTGTCTCATGTCATGCCCCTTAGGAGCCACCTATTTTAACAGACTCGGAAGGGACAGACTAGAGGAAGTGTAAGGTCCCTTACTCCATTCCCTCTTCCACCCAAAACCCTCTTGACCTCACCAGGCTCTGTGTGAACCCTCAAGCACCACCCACGGAAGCCAGCCCGCAGCATCCCTGGACCCACCTCCGAAGAGCTCTTCCTTCCCAAGTCGACTTCGCTCTGCCCCCAGAGCACCCTCCAAGGGGTCCACTAGCTACCCCTTGGGACTCCTCAGGACGACGCGGATCCTTTTTCTCCAAGGGCAGCACCCGGTCACCCTGAGGGTGAACATCCTGGCTTTGGAAACTCTTTGTTCTAGAGCTCTCGTGCGGGGACCTGACCATCGGCCCCCCAGCCCAGCAGCAGCCAAGGGGGCCCAGTTTGCTTGGGGCTCCTCTCCTAGTCCCGGGGCAAGTGCAGTGCTGAGGGAGGGAGTGGGGGGACTGGAAAAACTCCGAGGCTGCTGAGAGCCACCTAGGTTAGGCTCTTTACTGGTATTAACTGGTTTGATCTTAGTCCCACTTCACAGATGGGGAAACTGAGGCTGGGAGAAGTTAAGGTGTTAGGACTCCTGATGGAAATTTGGGGTGAGCATGAGCTGCTGCAATTTCACTTTTCGAATGGTCGTGGCAATGAGAGCAGCAGCAGCTCCCCGATCCCACCAACGGGTGTGGGGGGCAAGGGGGAGAGAGAAGGCTGTCTTTATAAACTCAGAGTTGCCCAAGGGGCTTTCTGAGCTGGGGTGCGGGAAGGGGGAATCCCAGGGCTTCAGAGAGAAGCTACTGGCTGTGGGGACCCTGGCCTTTGCGTGCCTCAGCAGCCCTGAGACCCAGACTCGCCCGTCTCCCAGGCCCTTGGAGCATTAGGTCCTTAGTCTGGCCCCTCAGGGACCCTGGAGCCAGCTGTCCTGTGTGATGCCTGGCATTCAGCTCCGTATTCCAGCATGTCTGGGGCTTGTCCCTCGGAACTGGTGAGGGGCCAGGGGAGCTCAGACAAAGTCAGAGGTAAGTTCTGCATACTCACTGAAGGAGTCCTGCCTGGGTGTGGAGGTGGAGTGGACATTAGGGTCTTGACCTTGGCTAATGAACCCACTAGTCAGTGGGAGAAAGGCAGAAAGAGGGGATGTGGAGGCTCCTCCTGGCTCCCCTTCCCTCCACCTCCTCCCCACCCCCCTCACTGTTGAGTTGGGGTCTGGGGAGGACATGCAAGTCTGCAGTGGAGTAAGAAGAGGATCTGAATAAGCTGAATTGGGGCCAGCGTTTCCAGGTCGGCTCCGGTGGGCTGGAGGCCTCCTCCAGTTCTCTCTGGCTGCCTCCCTTCCTTCCTCAATGGCAGTTTCCGCCCACTTGGCCTGCTGTGGTGGGTACGGGCCTGGAGCGTGGGCCGGCCCACCTTGTTCCCCAGGCCGAGATGTTCCTATGGCTGCTTTTGATTCTTTCCTACCTAATGGTCTTTTTCTCACTGATGGAGCCACTGGAGCTGAAACCCAGTTTGGGAGGGGACCACAAACGGGCCATTCAGCCCAGCGTGTTTGTTGGCCCCACGGCCAGTACCTGGAGTTAAAGGACTCTTCCGAGGGGTCCCACGGGTGCTCGCCAGGCCCCACAGCAGGGCTTGGGCACAGTGGAGGGGTGATCAGAGGCTTGGTGTACAACCCCTTGCAGCTTCAGTCTCCTCTGTAGAATGAGAGCAGTGATACCCACCTGTGGGTTTGTCGTGAGGGTTAAATAAAAAGCAAAACACTGAGCCAGCTCTTAGCACTTAGTAGGTGCTCAAAAAATAACAGTCATCAGTATCGCCTTGTCTCTTATCCTCTAGCACATTCTTCCCTCAGGAGTGCCTTGGGGTGGGGGGTGGGGGAGGTGGGGTTCAAGCCCTGACCCCCGGCTGTGGGTTCAGCTCTGACTTCTGATTTCCAATACCTGGCATGCCTATAGACACGTGCATTTTAATTAATTAATTTTTTATTTTATTTTATTTTTCCTCTCATCCTTTGTTGCGAGCCTGCTTCTCCTAAACAGCCCCGTTCGGTGAGTGGAACACCATCCCACGATGTATCACCCCCTCCCCCAACTCCTTTCCGTCAGCCCACCAAGTGCAGCCAGGGTGCGACCCATGTGTCAGCCCCGCTGTCCAGCTCCAGGAAGAATCAGTCACTTGCTCACCTGCACCTGGAGGGTTTTTACAGACGTCCCGGACAGCACTTACCCCAACATGTTGTCGTTTTTGTAAGTCTGTCTCTCCCATACTGAAGGTCTAGGGCTCCTGTTCTCTGTTTCTTTTTAAGGTAGGCATCAAGGATGGACGGATGGATGGGAAAGAGGTTGTGTAAGAGCTCCGTGAATCCCGGGTGGAGCAACAGCCATCCTTTTCGAAAACTTTAAAAGAATCCTCCATCCTCCCCTTCTAGAACATTCAGGAAAATGGAGCACTCATCTCTCCTGCCTTCACCAGATGTGTTGATCCCAGGCCCAGAAAGGAGAGGGGACTTGCCTGAGGACACAGAGCAAATAAAAGGATTAACGTGTCTGAATGCAGGACTTTGAGATGTTAATGTTACCAGTTCCTTCCAGTTCTTGAACAAAGCTTCAGTGTGTGTTTCCCTGGAGCCAGAAAGAGTGGGTGGTTTGAGAAGGGGGATGACGCAAAAGTAGGGGGCTGTACTCAAAACCACAAGTTTGGGAGATTTGTCTCAACACACAAGGGAGAGGGGAAGAAAAAAAAAATCAGAGCAAGTTCCAGGCAACTTCTGGCTAAGAAATATGCTGGAAAGATTTGAATTTTAGGGCAGATTTGCCACGTGAAGTTTGCTTTCCCAGCTAAGAACCTAACATCTTCTCCATGCCACCTCCCTGTGCACGCCCACCTCCTTGCCCTTACAAACACCCACGTCACTTCTTTCGAACTTTTCCCTTGAAGGAAGATTTGAATTCTCCTTGAGGATTCATTTCACACCACAAGATTGAGGTTTTTACTCCCCCCTCCCGCCCCCCCCAACGCTCTGGGCCCCGCCTCCCTTCCCTCTCCTCCCTGGGCAGCCTGAATAACATTTTCAGATGCATAAAAGAAAGTACGGAGGGCCTCAAAGGAAACCGATCATTTTGAAATACAGTTATCAAAATATTTTTTAAAGTAGTGATATAGTAATATATGCGCTTCTCCAATAATAGATGACATCATAAAATCTGGCAGGACGAATAACCAGTATTCGTTTTGAAGTTTTGAAGCAGGGGTGTGCACAGATGATATTCGCAGATACCCACCAAGGCTGTAATAAATAGGATTGGAGCATATCTGGTTGACTGCCAGCATTCATAATTTAAGAAACAGCCAAATTTCAGGTATAAGTTAGTGAAGAGATGTCCCCAAAGTCAAGTAGCCCTTTCTAATCCCACCTGTTAATCTCTTGGCGTGGAGGGATTCAGGGAGGGTATCTGAGGACTGCCTGTTTTATTTTATTTTAAATATTTTATTTATTTATTTGACTGAGAGAGACACAGTGAGAGCTGAACACAAACGGGGGAGTGGGAGAGGGAGAAGCAGGCCTCCCGCTGAGCAAGGAGCCCGACGACGTGGGGCTCGATGTGGGGCTTGATCCCAGGCACCACCTGAGCCGAAGGCAGATGCTTAACGACTGAGCCATCCAGGTGCCCCCCGAGGACTACTTGTTTTAGAGCGGTGTTTTTCCCCCGGAGATGAAAATTCCCACCCCCTTCCCCAGATCTAGTGAGTCGGAGCCTCCAGGGTGGGGTCAGTGTTTGAGCAAGCCTCCAGATGATTTGGCCGTGTGCTCCAGTTTGAGAACCCCTGTCGGACAGCTACACGGGACCTGAAGCAGAACGCACAGCCAAGATGGCCCCTTACCCCAAAGTCCTAGAGAAAGAGAGATTGCCTCTGTTTTTTCCCTCTGCTTCCTTCAGACTAACTCTTTGTTGGGGTGGACTGGTGGGATGGAGTCCGAAAACCCAGGACTCTTGTCCCTGCATAATGAATGTTGTAGAGCAGCTTCGAGACAAGGGCAGAATGAAGCCCAGTTGTAGAGACCGCAGCGAGGTTTCCACTCCTTTATGTACATAAAAAAATAATTGCCTTCTAATTATCTCCACAAAAGTGAGAAAACTTGCCTGGCTCATTAGCACCTTTATTAGCACTAGGAAATAATTAGATACCCTTAATAGCTTTCTAATGATCCCTAAAGGAGGGAGCCACTTTTAAGGCATCTGCTGGCCATTATTGGGTTATTACAGAGCCTTTTAGAACCAATCCACACAGAAAGGGGCCCAGGCAAATTCAGCCACGTTGGGATGGGCTTCGGATCCCTGTGGGCTCACTCGTGTGCCAGGAAAGGTGTGCCTTCTCTTACCTGCCCGTGCCTCAGACCCACAGCAGCTTCCTTCCAGAAAGCTCTGGGAAGAGACCTTTCACCATGATGGGATGGCCGGAAGGGCTGCTGATTTGCAGGCAGGGCAATCTCAGGGGACCCCATTTTTCCTCTGGCCCTGCCTTTTTAAGGAACTCAGAGCACGTTCATCCTATCCTAGTCTGCTTTGGGAAACACTGCTAGGCTGATCACACTCTGATTCTGCAACCTAAAAAGCACAGGCTTTGGAAAGCTGAAGGCATATTGATAAGCAGGATAGTGGTTTCCCATCTGGCTGGGATGCGGCCCTCCTGCAGGTGTTGGGTCTCTGGAGGCTTGAGGTTGAGGAAGCCTCTTAGGAAGAAACAGAACAGGCTCGTGGAGAGCGTCTAGCTCTGTTTCTCCAGCAGGTGGCGCCATAACTTTACCTTCGAGTCTTGAGTGTCTGGGATCCAGCTCTGCGTTTGCAAGCCTGGGATTAGAATCACCACCTGGGACTCCCCTTTTCGGTATTTGGGGCTTTGCAAACTAAGTCCAGTAAACATTCTTTATCCCATTCTCCTCCCAACACCCGCGATATTTCTGATTCTTTAACTGAGCATCATGAACACACTTGTCAGAAATACTTACTGATTGGCCTTCTAGATCGAGGGCACTGGAGACATTTGGGCAAGCCGTGATTATGCTATCACCCTCAAGTTCTGTGGTTTTCTCCCAAACACCCCCAGCCTCCTTCTAGAGAGATCTGTCATCCGTTTCTAGAGCTTCTAAAATCTACTTCTATTTTCAACCTAATAAAGAGATCTCTGCCAGGCTGACAGATCACAGAGGCTGGGGACACAGCGAGAACGCTGGCTTTAACGCCAAGCAGTCTCTGGGAAGATGCAATCCTGACCTCTAAGTCGTACATGGGAGCGTATATTTTTACACGGGTTTATGCCTTATTGCATGAAGTAGGACTGCTTCTCTTTTTATAGAATCTCGGAGTTAATTCACCTAATCCGATTGCTCACCCAATGCACGATTCCCTCCCTCAATGTGACAGCAGATGGGGGTGGGAGGGAAGCAGTGTCCTTCGAAGTTTGCAGATGGCATTCACATCCGTTCCAATGCCTGGTCCGGTCCTGTGAGATGCACAGTAAAATGACTCGCCCGCAGCTTCACAGCTCCTTAGGGAAGGGATCTAGTAGGGTCCCCTGACGTCAGCAATCTCACGACAGTGCAGCCACCTCCCAGTCCCCATTGACCAATATCTGTCCAGCCCTTACTGACTACTGCCGACAAGCATTCCCACCGAAGGCCGTCTGTCCCACTGCTCCGTGGCTCTGATTTTTGAGTAACACTTTCCTTATTGTCTGGCTATCCTCTGATGCATGAAAACTGCCTCCAAATCTAGTGATTTAAAACAGTCATATTTCATGTTCTTGTATCTCACAACTTTGTGCATCAGGAATTCACTTGCCGGGCTGATTCCTCTACTTCCGTGTGGCATTGACAAAGGTCAGGCAGTAGCATTTAGCTGGCTGATGAGCTGCTCTGGGGGGCTTGGGGCAGCTTCTCTTACATGTCCGGCTCTCTGGCGGGGGTGGCTGCAAGGCTGGATGGGGCAACGGCTCCATGTGCTCTAGCACGTGGCCCCCGCGCAGCTGGGTTTAAGTGAAGGCCCAGAGCTCCAGAAGCCAGTGTTCAGTGATCAAGGTAGAATCTTCACAGCCTTGCCTGATTAACCTCGGAAATCACAGAATGGCCTTTTTACCATACCTGGTTGGTCAAAGTAGTCAGAGGCTTGCCGCGGGTTCTTGGGGACGGAATCCTGCCTCTTGATGAAGAGGTGTAAAAAATCTGCCCCAGTGTTTTGAAACCACCACACTTACTGAATTGAATTACCTTTTCTATATCTGCCTCTTGCTCCATGCTTACTAAATCTACTCCTTCTCTATCCAAAACCTGTTCTTTGAGTTTCAAGTCAGCCTCCCTCAACATGTAGATCTAGGACCCAAATCACAAAATGGCCCTTTGTTTGGGGTGAGACAAGGAAATAACTTTCATATTTTATCTATAAAATTTAAAATGATGCTTTACTAATATTTCGTATATAGATTGAGGCTGCTACCCATCTACAGGTCAAGTTCCAGGTGAAAATATGTTACCTACGGTATATGAGGAACTCCAAGAGAAGATCAGATGCTCCCCAAAAGGAATAAAAGGCCCTCAATCATTTGTATTCCTTGTGTAACAGAAGTACTTGAGTGCCAGGATGATCATATCTAGTTTATAAAACATTATCTGGGGGCGCCTGGGTGGCTCCGTCGGTTAAACCTCTGACTCTTGGCTTCGGTTCAGGTCATGATCTCATGGGTTTGATCGAGCCCCACATCAGGCTCTGTGCTTTCTGGGGAGTCTGCTTGAGGATTCTCTCTCCCTCTGCCCTTCCCCCCACTCACTCACTCTCTCTTTCAAATGAATAAATGAATCTTTAAAAAAAAAAAATATATATATATAATCCTTCCCCAAATGGTTAAGAGGCACAAAAGGATTTTGCAAATAACCTTTAGATTGAAAAACTAGACAATACAAGCAGAACAATGTCTCAGGAAGCAGGGAAGGAGCATATTTTCAGATCCCTTCCTGGTGACACTAGGAACTAGACCCACCCCATGAAGGCAAGGCCCACATCTTGCATGTATTTGCAAACTAGCGCTAGGTATGACGCTTGACACGTCGTAGATTCTATTTTCTTTCTTTTTTTTTTTTAAGATTTTATTTATTTGTTTGTCAGAGAGAGACAGCGAGAGAGGGAACACAAGCAGGGGGAGAGGGAGAGGGAGAAGCAGGCTTCCTGTTGAGCAGGGAGCCCCTTGCGATGTGGGGCTTGATCCCAGGACTCTAGGATCATGACCTGAGCTGAAGGCAGATGCTTAGCCAACTGAGCCCCCCAGGCGCCCCTGACATTGTAGACATTTGACTGATATTGTGCAACTGAACTACATTGAACTTCTGGACTACACTGGCTCATTGGTTAATGTTCTTGACGAATAATTGCCAATAAACCCCATGCCTTCACCTTCAGCTCCCCAGCCCACAAATTTAGGTCATTTACCTCCACGCTGTTAGTTGCTTACCCCAGTTTACCCATCATTGCTCTGCCCACACATTCACCTTTGTGAGATCTTCTTAACTAGCTCTCATCCCCTCAGCCCTTCACTCCCCAGGAGAGCTGAGTGTCATCTGAGTATCTAGAGACTTCACCGTGATCCTCCAGCGCTCTTATACAGATGAGGTAAAATATTCCGGGTACTGATCCTACAGGTTGGAAAGGAGATGAAGTCAATGCTCTCTGGCTTCTGCTAGCTCATTACTCCACATAGTTACTACGAAACACTTCCAGATTTTTCCCTCTCTGCCTCTGGATGCTTCCTGAGAGGGCCAGCCCAAGAAAAGCCTGACTAAAAGTAGAAACATCTCCGGTGGCTTCCTGAGTCCAAATTTATCTAGGGATCTGAGAGGCTGAGAACTTTCTCAGCATCATTTCAATGTTAGAATAGATGTTGCCAAAAGCAAGCATCGGGAACTTCTGCATTTGGGTGCCCAGGCTGGGCCATAACGTACCTCTGGTGGGGTTGGCGTGTGCTGGGAAACTAGAAGGTGCGACTTCTCAGCTGGGCTGTCTTCGTTGCCCTAGGCAACACTGTAAATGGAAGTATGCGAGTTTACTATACCTTTGTGAACCAGGAACGGTCAGACTTAATGCTACACGTCAGAGGAATATTGAGAGGAAAAATGCAAATTACATACCTAAGAGGGCCCTAGTGTAGATTCCAGTCAGGAAGATTATACTCTGAATTTAGAAAGGTAGTTAAAATTAGATACAACCGCATGTGCCAGAAAACCCAAGGGCTTTAAATAAAGTAGGTGTTTATTTTTCTTTTACATTAATGTAGTCAAGAGTAGGAAGGCTAGGGTTGAAATAGCTACTCCAACGTCATATAAAATTCACGTTCCTTTGCTTGGCACTTTTTTTTTTTTTTAAGATTTTTATTTATTCATTTGACACAGAGAGAGAGATTACAAGTAGGCAGAGAGGCAGGCAGAGAGAGAGGAGAGAGGAGGAAGCAGTCTCCCTGCTGAGCAGAGAGCCCAATGTGGGCCTCGATCCCAGGACCCTGGGACCATGACCTGAGCCGAAGGCAGTGGCTTTAACCCACTGAGCCACCCAGGCGCCCATCTTTTTTTTTTTTTTTAAGATTTTATTTGTTTGTCAGAGAGAGAGAGAGAGAGAGAGAGAGAGAGAGAGAGAGCGCACAAGCAGGGGGAGAAGCAGGCAGAAGGAGAAAGAAGCAGGCTCCCTGCTGAACAAGGAGCCGGATTCAGGACTCGATCCCAGGACCTCAGGATCATGACCTGAGCTGAAGGCAGAAGCTTAACTGACTGAGCCACCCAGGCGCCCGTTTAGCTTGGCTTTTCCACCAACTTTAGCATGCTGTCTCATGGTCCACGGTGGTTGGAGGAAGGGAGAAGGAGGGACTCCTCTTCCTTTAAGAACACTTCCAGAGATTTGCAGAAAATACTTCCAACAATAGTATTCATCAGTCAGAACTTAGTTATGCGGTACACCTGTCTGCAAGGGAGGCTGGATGACATCGTCTTTATTTTGGGCAGCCATGTGACCAGCTACAAATTGCAGATTCTATTATAATGGGAAACATGGAGACCAAATAAAGGGGCCAAGAGTACTGTGTGCTGAGGTGGGCTGGTAGAGTCCATTACCTTTCTCCTTCTGGAACTAAGACCTCTAGGCCAGCAGAGCATATTGTCATGGGAACAGGGAGCAAAGTCTGTGCCAGTGGGTCACTAGGGAGATAGGGAGTGGCGTCCCTTTCATTTCTACTTCTTGATTCCTGGACCTTTGAATTCTGGTGATGGGAGAAATAGCACCATATATTGCAGGCTAATTCAGAGAATATGCAGCTTTCTGGAGAACCTCACCCCAGCTTTGCAAGGTATTGACACCTAACTGGGGCTTCAGCTAAATCTTCAAAAGACCATTCCACCTTTCTATCAAACCAGCTGCTTCAGGATAGTGGGCAACCCAGTAAGACCAGTGAGTTCTTTGAGCACGGGCATATTACTGCTCTTCTTTTGCTGTGGGGTGAGTTTCTTGATCCGAAACAATGCCATACAGGATATTGTGATGGTGGATAAGGCATTCTGCAAGTCTGTGGATGGTGGTTTTGCAAAAGCACTGCATTCAGGGAAGACAAATCCATATCCAGAGTAAGTGTCTATTCTAGCAAGAACACAGCCCCTTCCGTGATGGCAATGGATCAAAGTAATCAACCAGTCCCTGGGGAATAGTGCCATATCAGGGATTCAGTGTTGGTCTCTGCTGCTGGCAGATTGGACACTCAGTGGAGGCGGTAGCCAGGCCTGTCTTGGGTGAGTCAAAGTCCATGCTGCTGAGCCCATGCTTGACATCCATCCTTGTCACCCCAGCCGCTTTGTTCATGAGCCCATTGGGGGCTTATGGCATGGGAAAAGAGATGGCTGAGAAAAGAGACTGACTGGTATCCACAGAACAGGTCGTGTTGTCCACTTGATCATTCAACCCTTTTCTGCTGAGGTCACCTTTCAGTAGGCTTTGACTTGAGACACAAAGATCTTACATGTTTTTACCCATTCAGAGAGGTCTATCCACATACCTCTTTCCTAGACTCACCGGTCACCAGTTTTCCAATTGTGTTCCTTCCAAGTCACTGACCATCTAGCCAAACCATCGACCACAGCCCATGAATTGGTATTTAATCACATGTCTGGCCATTTTTCCTTCCAAGCAAAATGAACAACCTGGTGCCCTGTGCAAAGTTCTGCCCCCGAGGAAGATTTCCCTTTACCACTGTCTTTCAGGGATGGCCCAGAAAGAAGCTGTAGTGTTGCAGCTGTCTGCATTCGAGGCATGCCTGCATATCATGCAGAACCATCTGGAAACTAAGCTTGAGTTCTTTCTCCGTCAACTGATGGGCGGGAAGCTCTAGGTGCGGGCTGGGAGAGAGCAGGTAGTGTGGCAGGGGTAGGAACTGTGGGCATTTGGGCTGCATCTTCATGGAACTTCTTGTACCTTCAGGATGTGTTCAGGGCCTCCATTTGATGACGGAGTGCTGCAGTGCAGGCCCAGCTTTATGGCAGCCCAGGACTTTAGGCATTTGGAGTGAAGCCCTGCCATCCTCTGCAGGTAACTCCTCTCAAGAAACAGCCTTTGGCTTGCTACTGGGCCTCAGCCGAGACAAAACAATCATGGGTCACATCAAGTTCCCACGTGACCTCATGTGAGCTGCTCATCATCACTCGGGTGTCATCTGACCCACAGCGCCATAAAGCTCCCACAGGAGCTTGCAAAAGTCCCAGACATCATCCTTGTCTGCCATTGACACTTGCTGCACTATTAGATCTCCTGGATCACGTAGTGCACGTCCGAGGAGCTTACATACCTTTTCGGGTCACTCAGTAAATGGGCCAGAGTAACACACCCAAATGAGGAACATGTTGTCTCCAAAATCAGAAGGTTTTGGATGTCAATAAATGTCATGCCTCCCTTCGGTTGGAGAAGGGGCCAGATGTAAGAATTTGTCCTTCACCTTAGAAGGCCTGTTCCTCCTCTCTGCTATTTGATTCATTTCCCTCCCCAGTATAATGGGCCCTTCTACCTTCTTACCCCACAGCTTTCCTTCAAGGCCCTAATTCTCCCTCCTCCTACCTTCTAGCTTCAGGTGTCAGTCATCACATTGGAAGAGAAGATGAAGGAAGATAGCCCATCTCACCACTCTCTGCACCTTAAGTTTCTCTACTGGAAAGAAGGAGAGATGATAGGGTTTTTCAGAGTGAGGCGTGCTGAGTATTCACTGGTAGCTGTGAGGAAACAGCTCACAGGGCTGTGAGGAAACCAAGGCCCAGTGCCTCTTTCCACCCTGGTACAGAGTCATGATTTTGTGCCCAAGGATTCCTTGCAAAGCTGGGGCTCTTTAGGTAGTTCCTCAGGATACTGGTAGAAAAAAAGACTCATTTTCTCTGGAAATGTCTTAATTTCTCCTTCTTCTTGCTTTGATTTTCTTTTTAAGAAGACTATTATTTTAGTGCAGTTTTAGGTTCATAGCAAAATTGAGAGGACAGTATGGAGATTTCCCAGGCATTCCCTGCTCCCACACAGGTAGAAATTTCTCTCCTTGTCACCCGAGTTGTACTTTTGTTACAATGGTGGACCTACACTGACACATCATAATCAAAAAGTCCATGGTTTACTTCAGGGTTCACTCTTGATGTTGTACATTCTATGGCTTTGGACAAATTTAGAAACATCTGTGTGCGGGTTTTTGTGTGGACCTAAGTTTTCAGCTCCTCTGGGTAACATTTTGAGGAGATGTTTTGCTGGATATAGAATCTTGATTGACATTTTGACTTTCGATGCTTTGAATATGCCATCCTATGGTCTTCTGGCTCATGGGCTCTCTTCAGTTTTCTTCATTTTTTTCTTCTTTCTGTCCCTCCGATTGGATAATTTCAATTAACCTACCTTTGAATTGGCTGATGCTTTCTTTTTCCAGCTCAAAATGCATGTTGAGTCCCTTTGGTGATGTTTACATTTCAGTTCCTGTCATTTGTAAATCCAGAATTTCTATTCGGTGGACTTTAAAAAAATTTTTTTAAATTAATCTTTTTTTGAAGATTTTATTTATTCGAGGGGGAGAGTGAGAGAGAGAAAGCATGAGCAGGGGTAGCAGCAGAAAGAGAGGAGGAAGCAGACTCCCCTCTGAGCAGGGAGGCTGATATAAGGCTCAATTCCAGGACCCTGGGATCATGACCTGAGCAGAGGCCGATGCTTAACGGACTGAGTCACCTGAGCACCCCTATTTGCTTATTTTTTATGGTTCCAGTTTCTTTATTGATACCTCTATTTGGTGAGCTATTGTTTTCATGCTTTTCTTTAGTTCTTTTTAAAATAAACATATTTATTTAATTATTTTTTTAAAAAAGTAATTTCTATACCCCATGTGGGGCTCGAACTCACAGCCTCAAGATCAAGAGTGGCGTGCTCTACCGACTGAGCCAGCCAGCTGCCTCTCTTTCGTTCTTTAGGCTTGGCTTCCTTGATTGCCTTGATCATATTTAAATTAGATGACTTAAAGTTTTTGCCTAGTAAAATCAATGTCTAGGTTTTTTTCAGAGACAATTTCTATTAATTGCTTTTTTCCCTTCCTGTGTTCAGGTTATCATTTCTTGCTTCTTTGTGTGCCCTGTAATTTTTTCTTTTTATATTTTTTTATTGTAGTAAGATACACATAACATAAAATTCACAATTTTAATAATTTTAAAGTGAACAATTCAGGGACATTAAGTACATTCACAGGGTTGTGCAATAATTATCAGTCTCCACGTCCAGAAATTTTTCATCCTCCTAAGCAGAAACTCTGTATCCTCGTTATTAATATTATTATTATTATTATTTTAAGATTCTATTTATTTATTTGACAGAGAGAGATACAGCAAGAGAGGGAACACCAGCAGGGGGAGAGGGAGAAGAAGACTCCCTGCAGAGCAGAGAGCCCGATGCAGGGGTCGATCCCAGGACCCTGAGATCATGACCTGAGCCGAAGGCAGACGCTTAACGACTGAGCCACCCAGGCACGCCTACCCTCATTATTATTAAACGATAACTCCTCATATCCCCTTTCCCAGCCTAGTGACCTCTATTCTACTCCTTGTCTCTTATGAAGGGGCTTATTGTAGATATTCCACATAAGTGGAATCACACAGTACTTGTCTTTTTGTGCCTGGCCTTATTTCACTTAATAGAATGTTTTCAAGGTTCATCCATGCCATGGCATGTATGAGCATTTCATTCCTTTTTATGACTTTTTAAAATGAGTACTGCATTGTATGTATACACTGCATTGCTTTTGTCTCTTCATTAGTTGATGGACACTTGGGTTGTTTCCACCTTTTGGCTATTGTGAGTATTACTGCTGTGAACACTGGTATGAAAGTATCTGTTTGAGTCTCTACTTTAAATTCTTTGGGGTATATACTTAGGAGTAGAATTGCTGGAACACATGGTAATTCTATGTTTAATTTTTTGAGGGACGGCCACACTGTTTTCCACAGCTGGTGCACCATTGTACTCAAATGCACTCATTTCCTCATTTTACATTTTAAACTCAAACACACCAGCGATGCACAAGGGTTCCAATTTCTCCACATCTCCTCCAGTACTGTTATTTTCTGCTTGCTTGATGACAGCCATTCTAATGGGTGTGAACCTTGTAGTTTTTCGTTGTTATTGTTCAAAAGTAAACATTTTAAATATTATAATGTGGCAACTCTGGAAATCAGATTTTACTCCCTCTCCTGGGTTTGTTGTTATTGCTGTTTGTTGTAGTTGTTTGTTTGCTTAGTAACTGTACCAAACAAATTTAGTAAAATCTGTGTTCTTCATCATGTACAGTTACTGAAGTCTCTCTTCCACTAGCTTAGTGGTGAGCTAATTTTTGGACAGGGACTTAAAAACCTGGAACCACCAAAAAGAATCTCCTAGTCTTGGGGCACTAGGCTGGCTCAAGCAGTGGAACATGCAACCCTTGATCTTGGAGTCATGAGTTCAAGCCCCATGTTGGGTGTAGAGATTACTTCAAACAAACAAACAAACAAACAAACTCCCTGTCTTCATGGAGAGATTCGGTGTGCATGTTGGCTTGCGTCTCCAATGCTCAGCCAGGAAGTCTACAATTCTGTTTTAGCCTTGCTTCCTGCTGATGCAGAGCCTCAGGTCAGCCAGAGGCAAATGTTTAGGGACTTCTTAGGTCTTTCCTGAGTGTGTGCATAGCCCTCAGCATGGGTGTACCCTTTTAGAATGCCAGGGGTAGGTTGGAGGTTCTCAAAGCCCTCATTTCCCTGAAGCACCTCATTCCTCAACTTTTCCTACCAAGCTTTTGGGATGGCCAATTTTTTACCCCACTGTTAGCCATTGCCTCAAGCAACAGAAATTGAAACCTTTGCCTATAAATGTTTTTGGAAAATGGTCCTTGGTTGATGTTGTAGCAGAAGGTGAGTTCCAATAAGGCAGTCAAGATGAAGACAATGTTTGAGTAGGTTTTCCAGAGAGCCACCATACAGATGAACTAAGCTCAGTTTATAAGTGAGGTCCATTCTTTTCCCTCCTGTACTGGTACTGGGAATGCAGACTGTTAATTCTAAAGCTACTGATGAGCTGAGAACTGAGGGATGGGACCAGGGTAAATTCAAATGCCGCAAAGCTTGATATTCTTACTAAGATTCAATCATATTCTCAGGGTGCCTGGGTGGCTCAGTGGGTTAAAGCCTCTGCCTTCGGCTCAGGTCATGATCTCAGGGTCCTGGGATCGAGCCCCACATCAGGCTCTCTGCTCAGCAGGGAGCCTGCTTCCTCCTCTCTCTCTCTGACTGCCTCTCTGCCTACTTGTGATCTGTCAAATAAATAAATAAATAAATCTTAAAAAAAATTCAATCATATTCTCAAATGAGGCCTCCTGGGGTTCTTCAAGCTTTTAGCTAGTTTTCAGAATTTGGGCGCACGGGTGGCACAGTCAATTGAGCGTCCAACTTTTGCTTTTGGCTGGGGTCGTGATCTCAGGGTCATGAGATTGAGCCTCGCATTGGGCTCTGCGCTCAGCTGGAGTCTGCTTGAGACTCTCTCTCCCTCTACGGCTGCCCCTCCCCCCCTCAAATAACTATATACATCTTTTTTTTTAAGACTTTATTTATTTATTTGACAGAGAGATAGAGAGAGAGAACAAGTAGGCAGAGCAGCAGAGGCAGAGGGAGAAGTAGACTCCCTGCCGAGCAGGGAGCCTGACGTGGGACTCAATCCCTGGACCCTGGGAACATGATCTGAGCCGAAGGCAGCCACTTAACCAACTGAGCCACCCAGGTGCCCCAACATATACATCTTTAAATTTTTTTTTTAAAAATTTGCTGCTGACAGCTCCTGCCAATTTTTTGGTGTTGCTTTTATGGAGGGGGTGGGCTTTTGGAGCTCTTTACTCTGCTATTTTCTCTGGAGACTTTGTTCCCTCCTGAAGCTTACCCAGCATAGCAGCTCAAATACAGGAGGTTCAAATAACTGTCCTCTAAACCACTGTTTAGTGGTTTAGTGTGGAACAGGGTGGGTGCTGTTAGTTAGTTAGTGGAACAGTGTGAGTGCTGCCAAAGATCAACTGCCTTCTGAAGGAGCAAGGCTCCTATCCCTCCCATCCTTCCCAGTGTCTGTCTGCCAAAGATTTGAGGCTGCTTTCCACACTGACTAGATTTCCTCTGTCACATCTATTGAATGAGAGTCTATGGAGAGTCCTCTCTCCCTTTATTGTCAGGGGAACTGAAGTTCAGAAAGTCTTGCTGACTTGCTCAAGGTAGCACAGGAATGTGAGAATAGAGGTAAAACCCCCAATCTCCTGACTCCCCACCTAGTACTTTCTCTAAGGGATGAAGCTAGAGACATGTGTAGAGGTTGCTTTGTGTGGGTGAAGCAAAATCTCATGTTCTCCTTTATGGTTAAGTGTTGGGCTTCAACTGACCTCTCCCTATTCTCCCTTCCTCTCCTCATTCCCTATTCCCGCACATCATGAAGAAAGGATTTCTTAGGGCTCTTGAATAGGATGCTACCCCTCCTGGCGTCCAGGGAGTAAACATTTTCACCCAAAGCACTGCATCCAGAAAAGTCCACCCTTTTGGAGTTCTCTACTGCCTGCTGTGGCATGTCCCAGAGAATCACGCATGTTGGACTTGGAGAGGGTGACCTTTCACTTCACAAGAGAGGACACAGATCCAGTCATCTGTCTACATTGCCCTGTCCGGCACACATATCACATGTATCTGGTTTGTTAATTAGGCTGTTGTGTTCCAGAAGCACCTAGAATATAGTATGGATGGTGCTTGCTGGGGTTGGTGATGATCAAGAACCAAGTTAGAGGAACTTGCAGTAACCAATAGATACCATGTTGGGTCAAACACACACACATACATGTTTATCTCTTATTTAGTCTGGGACATTTGCTCCAGGGTAGGGTGTGTATGTGTACAGTGCTCTACTCCACATAGTCATTTAGGGACCGAGGCTAGTGGTGACTGCCATCTTCATGCATGACTTCCAAGGTAACTCTAGTTATTGCCATTCTAGCGTGTGGAAGGGGAGCATGGGGAGGCACAGGTGGGAGATTTTACAGGCCAGCCCTCCATGTGGCCCACATCATGTCTATTTATGTCCCTTTGGGTCACAAGGCCAAGCCTAACAAAAGAGGCTGATGATAAAGGTCATGTTGTTGGTCAACCACATGTCAGGCTACAGTCCTGTTATTAATGAAGATGGGTAAAAACAATATTCATATCCCCACATCTAGTACTCAGCCAATGGTGGGACACGGGAAATACGTACTGAATTGGGACAGATGAACGAGTGAATGGATAGAAAGATGAATGAAGGGATGAAGTAGTTCTTTCAATACATGATTACAGAAATGTTTTTGTGGCTTTCAGTATTCTGTTAGCTGTCAAAGAGGTTGCAGACCCCCAGTGTTTCTCCCACAATGCAGCCTGTATCCTTGCATCTCAGTGTGAACGCATGGGGAAATAATTTTAAATGACCTGTTGTTAGCAATTTCAGTCAATGGAACTCTGGAACTACATTATATATTTGTGGGGAGGGAGGATGAAGATCATGGCTATTGGTGCGAGTTTTAACTTTAAAATGAGTTAGCCTCAAGTTTTTGATAACAAATTGCTTTTGTTTTTTAAAAATAACTTTTTTGTTTATACTCTGTTGGCGTTTTTTGTTTGTTTTTGCTTGTTAATTGCTTTTATAGAAACACAGAACCTCTGTAGGGGACCTTGGAGATTACCATGTCTAACTCTCTATGAATTCAGATGCAGTGTCCCCTAATATCCGTCCTCCAATTCTTCCTCAGCAATAGAACGGCCAAATTTTAGTTGCACATGGCTGTTCTGAGCAAAACTGCATTTCATATATTTCATGGCAGTGCAATGCAATCGTATAACTAGGTTATGGCCAATGGAATGTTGTATAGCAGCTTTAAAAAGTCTTTCTTAACAGACAACAGACAGGGTGATCTGGGTGGGTCAGTTGCTTAAGCATCTGCCTATGGCTCAGGTCATGATCCCAGGGTCCTGGGATGGAGCCCCAAGTCAGGTTCCCTGCTCAGTGGGGAGTCTGCTTCTCTCTCTCCCTTTGTCACCCTTCCCCAACTTGTGCTTTCTCTCTCATAAATAAAAAATCTATTTATTTTTTAAAATATTTTATTTATTTATTTGAGAGAGAGTAAGAAAGAGAGAGAGCATGAGCTGGGGGGGCGGGGAGTGGAGAAGCAGAGGGAGAAGGAGAAACAGGCTCCCCATTGAGCAGGGATCCAAATTTGGGGGTCAATCCCAGAACCCTAGGATAATGACCTAAGCTGAAGGCAGCCGCTTCACCAACTGAGCCACCCAGGCACCCTCATAAGTAAAAAAGTCTTTAAGAAAAAAACAGCCAGGGGGCATATGGCTTGTACCTTCTTCATTCCTTCTTCCACATTGCTGCCATCTTGGACATGAAGTTGAGCATGCACAGTGAAGCAACGAGATAGGGAGAGCTTGGCTTGCACCAGTCCTCGACTGCCTACCTAGATGCTGATGTGTGAGAGAAAGAATCTTCTATTATGCTTAACCATTCTTGCTTTTTTTCCCATCACTTCCAGCTGAACCTTACCCTGACTGTGCACCAGATGCGGAAACTGAGCCCCAGAGAAGTGAAGTGATCTGTGGTCTGTAACGTAGGAGAGGTATCTCCACAGATATTCTTCACTACAGAAAAACCAAGATAAGCAAGACAAAAAACAAAACAAAACAAAACAAACCCCAACCCATAATAGTAAAAGTAGCAACAATAATACAGGTTCCTCAGAAAAAGGAAAATTTTACAGAGCACAGATTTCTCTGTTCTAAAATCGCTGGGGATTGACTAACTCTCATACAGACTCCGTAAATCATTTTCCTTGGCTTTCTTTTCAGTCACACAGGTAGCTCGGTTCCCTGCTTTCCCCTGCAGTTGGGCTGGTCACGTGACCAAATCCGTCCAGCGGGGTATGAGTAGAAGGGACATGCACCACTCCGGACCGGCCCCCCACCTCCCATGCCTTTCCTCCAGGCTCCTTACCCCACCAGCGACTGCAAGCAAAGGACTCTGAGGTTCCAAGTGAGGGTGGAGCCTGGGTCTATGAATCACCGCAGGAAGCCACCTGCTGTCAGAAACACCCCTCTCAGACTGTTGCGTAGGTGAGAAAAAAGTTCACGTTTGGGCATGTATTAGTTATATCCATGCACAAATAAAGTCTCCCCCCCCCACCTCACATAGATTTGGGTTGGAAGCTACCTGTGTTGGGTAGATTTTGAATGTGAGGCAGACTTTTCTTGACACGGCTACCAGGTACGGTGGGATTTTCAGTCTTTTCTGGTCTCAAGTTTGGCGCCCAGCCCATCGCAGCTGTTTCTGAGCGATGCGACCCTGCCTGTTTGGGCCTCCCTGAGCCCTCCAGATTTCTGGTCTGGAGGGACAGAGGCACTGCCCGGTGCCCTTCCTAACCCCTGAGACCCTGCTGTGGTTCCAGCCCTTCTGGGCTTTTATCTTTCCTCTGAAGTCTTGTCTTCACTTCTCTTTTGTCCCTAATCCCCCTCCACATCTCTCCTATGTAATATT
Source organism: Ailurus styani (assembly GCA_002007465.1). Taxonomy (NCBI): domain Eukaryota; kingdom Metazoa; phylum Chordata; class Mammalia; order Carnivora; family Ailuridae; genus Ailurus; species Ailurus styani. The sequence continues at coordinate 2,003,362 of LNAC01000096.1, forward strand.
ATTTGCCTTCAGGCAGACAGCTTAACTTACTCCTTTAAAAAATAAGTAAATGATAAAGTGAGCCTTGATTTCTTCATTTACAGTTCTGAACTGACACCCGGGGCTGGGGGCTAGTCTTTAAGAATAAACAGAAGTCTTGAGTCTCTTCCCATGTTCTCCAGTTAAAAAGCCTACAGCCCTTTGGGGATCACCCACAAAATTCTCCCATTCTGAGAAAACTTCTGGCTCAGAAATTTTAATTAAATGAACCTGTTGGTTAATTTCCTTAACCGACAGGTCCTGAGCTCAGTGAGAAATCATAGCTCTAGCTCTCGGCTCTGCCCACTTCCTCGGGCTTCTCTTGTATGGAAGTGGCCTTTCCAGAGAGACCTGTTTTCAGGCATTCCTGTTAGCTCTGATTTTGAGGTACACTTGCTTTAAGTCTCTGCAGCAGCCTCGAGATCTCCATGATCCATGATGGCTGCCATCTCTCTGCATTCTTCCCCCAATATTCCCTCTTTGGGCTGGCTTGGTATCTGCTATTTCCCCCAAACTAAACAGGAATCACGTCGACAAGGGAGTGTAGAGGAAAGAGCCTCTACTAATCCCTGGGCCTCAGGAAAGCCACACAGAACACCTTCCTTAACCTCATTGCCTCATCTGTCAAATGGGGATAAGAACTACTTTTCTGCCTACATTATATAACAGAGAATATTAAATGATAGGAAGTTTGTGAAACTAGGGACACCCTGCAGAGTGCCACACACACAGAATATCTAGACTATTTTGATTCTAGAAACCGTTCAGTTTCACCTTTTCTAATTCCCTCCAACCCCCTGCCTCCAGCCTACCGGGCTTAGGCTCTTCCCTGGAGAGGAAAAGGGAGGAATACCTCACACTTCCGGGTTGGCCTCCTTTGTTGGATCTCGCTCCACCCTCGACACACTCACTCCCTTCCTCAGGCTTGGACGCTGACCTTCCTCGTCAGTTCAGGTGTCTCTGGGTGGCTTTCCAGGGTCGTCAGTGGGTCTGCCTCGCAGCAATAGGCTTTTTCATATACCCTATCTTGAAACGGACAGAACCACCTAGCTCAGGTGGAATCAGAGTGCGGGACGGAGAAGGGGATGGAGAAGGGGACGGAAGTTTCCCCCAAGCTGGGGGAAGGGAGGGATGGGCGTGGTTAGTTCGGGCCCTAGAGAGCGGTCTGGGTTCTCTGTCCCTTCTGACCTCCCATCCCACCGGTAAGTGCATGTTGATAAAGCGACGCGTTAATACACCTATTCCCCGCCCCCCCCCGCCCCGTGGAGCGCTCTGTCCGCAGCACGGGGCTAATGGGGGGGGGTGGCGTGGGTAAAGAGGAGGGCGTCCCACCCAAGACTCCCGTCTCAGTCCTCAGGGTCCCCCAAACGGCTTCATCTTCCCGAGCAGAATGGCAGAGAAGGGGCCGAAGTCTCCGGAGGGCAAAGAAGGGGGTAGCAGCCGGCTGATCCCAGGATCCCAAAGTTCCATTTTTACTACGGAATAACCTGCGCGGTGGAAACCGGCCCCGTGGTACGCGGCGCGCCCTGTCTCCCCAGCAGACGGCAAGCGGGGAACCTGCGCAATTCTCCCCATTCTCGCGGAGACGAACTCTCTCACCCGACCGCCGCAGGTCACGGGGCCGCGATCTCCGCTGCCGCAGCTCAGCCCGGAGCCAGCGCTCGCGGTGGATTTCTCGTTCGCCGGGCGCTGCCCCATCCCCGCGGGAGACCCTTGCGCCCGCCTCGGCCGGCCCGGCCCCGCGCTCGCCCGCAGCCGCTACCCCGGGAAGACGGCGCGCGGCGGACTCGCAGAGAGCAGGCTCAGATGCCAGTCCTGCCGCCGGAACGTGCGCGACTCTGGGCAAGTCCCCGAACACGGCGTCTCGGTTCCATCTACCAGTAATAATAGCTTCTTTGTGTGGCCCCGTGTTCAGCAGATACCCGGTGTGCAAAGTGCCTGGCGCGTAGTAAGCGTTCAAGAAATGGCAGTTATGACCTGTTAACTCTGGGGCCCACCGAGTCACCGTGGAGCTGCGCTTCCATGGCCCAGGGCAAGTTACCTGGATAATTCTGCCCGCAGTGAGCCCTCCAGCTAGCGGGAGGTCCTGGCTAGGCAGAGCCACACATGCCCTTGGGAAAGACCCCGAAGGAAGGGATGGAGGGCCGGTAGATCCGCAAGGTCCGGCCCCGCGGCGGCTCTTGCCTTCCGGTCTGACCTGTCATTCTCTTTATGGGAACTCGGGCGGCTCTGGTCTGACTCCCAGGCCACAGGAGCCCGGGTGTGGGCCCGTCGGGCACGGGTGCCCTGGACGGGCAGAGGATGGCTAGCCACCGGGGATGGCACAGTAGCGCATGGTTCTGTCGCCCGCGGCGCGTCCCAAAGGTCCAGGCTCCCAGGCCTCTGCCTCAGGCCAGCTCAAAGGGCCGGAGGAACGGGGCTCCCCAGCCCCGCCGTCACCAGCTCGCCGGCCCGCAGACGCCGGAGCTTCGCGTGACTCCGAGCATCGCGGGGACTGCTCGCGCCGAGAGCTGGACGCGCGGGGCCTGGCACCCAGCGCTGGTGGGACTGCGGCGGCCTCGGGGCAGGCGGGACGCCCGGGTTTCTCCCCGTAGGGTGCCAGATCCGGCGCCTATGCACGACTGCTCTGCGAGTGAAGACGCGCTAGGCACCCCGGATGGGCAGGGCGGCTGATGGCTGTCGATTTAGCCTTGCCTAGAGCCTGAGCCACTAACATCCTAAAGAAGGACTCCCTCTACGTGTCTGCCCTGTGTCAGCCTGTTGGGTTTGTGGGTCCTCCAAGCACAGGAGACTTTGGGGCAATTAGGGGCGCCTGCCGGGCCTCAGGAGGGGGGGGGCTTTATGCAGGCACATCACACGGTGTTACTTAGACTCTCCATGGCCTCGTGGCCAGGAGCAAACATCTGCCTGGAAGGAGAAGCCCTGCTGTGAGATTGTGGGAAAACTGTAAAACTCTTCCCATTGTGGCACACCCAACCAGACCCTCTCCCCTCCGATTCATCCCTGCCACCCAGAAGCCATTTCTGAGTTGTTCCAATAGCACAGACACCCAGGGAGTTTCAAGAAGAGACTCCTGTGAGGCGGCGAGCGAGGCCTTGACCACAACACCAGGACTCATGACCTTTGGGGCCCAGGCTGAGCTCCACTGTCTGGCCCCTCGCAGCAGCGACAGAGGGAAACTCGGTTCCTCCCGACCCACCCCTCCCGCATTGGCTTCAGGAATCAGGACGAACTTGCACCCCGGGCGGGTTCTGGCGGCCTGAGAGGAGAGGCTGGTCTCCCTCCAGCCCCAGGCGCCTTCCCTTTACGAGCAGGAGTGCGCAGGGGTAGCCTGACTGCTGGCTCCCGGGAGAGCTCTGGGCACGCACTGGCTCACCCGCCCATCTACGTACTCGAAAACAGCCAGCCTCCCGGGCCGCACGTCGGCCCCATCAACGAACACCAGAGCATTTTTTTCACCCTGTTGCGTCCACACACTATCTCAGGCCTTCTCACATTTCCCGGTACATCCTCATGCCCTGGGTCTCCGCCATTTCCAGACGCCCTAGGCAGCTTTGTGCCCCGAGGGTACGGATGCCCCCAAACCATTGGGATGGGCGACATGGAAAACGGAGGGGCCTCAGTCATGAGCTCAAACCCTCCTCGATCCTTCTCCACCTGCCCCTCAACACAAAAACATTCACACATCTCCCGGGACCCCAGGAGTATCGCACCAAGAGGTCCCTGGGTCCTGACTCCCGAGCCCCCACTTGGCTGATTTCTGCTTTCTCAGACACCGAAATGGTGTTTCCTTCAGGGACTAGGGAAAATCCAGGACTCGGTAGCCCTGTGTTCTCCCCTCAGATCTCCCTGGCTCTGTTTAACTTTTGCTTTTGTGTCACCTCATCACCACCTGCTCCCCAGGTAGACCCGCCACTCCCTTGAGATGCAGGGTCTGGGCCGAGACCACGTCCCAGCCAGGACTGTTGCTGAATGTGAGGTGAGAGAAGACTCCCCAGGAGGCACAGAGAGCCGCCTGGCTCCCCTCTGTGCCCTGCCGCCCTTGACTTTTTTTATGTCCCCGAGCAGGTGAGTCGACCAGCTGCTCAGGAGGGCCGGATGATACCTTCTTCATTCAGTTTCACCATTGGGGGTTGCATGGGTATGGAACCTCACTGGGAACAAATAAAAGAAAGGCGGACACGGTCAGGGGAACAGAAAGGGAGGGAGACTCGCGCTTCCAGCGCTCTGTCCTTTATGGTCCCCAGAGCAAAACTCTTGGCTTCTGGCTGCCACCGGGGAAGGGGTGTCAAGCCATTAGGAACTGGGTTTGGTGGATGCCTAGGGGGAGCGGTTGTATTCATCTGGCAGCATCTGTGCAAAAGTTATGTCCAGTTGGCAAGCTCTGGTGGGGCCTGCAGCCTCTCACTGGGTCTAGCGGAGTGTGGAATGGAGGACTGGCTTGTTATAGGTTTCTGCAGAGGGTGAGTAGCTGCTCGGGTTTATTTTCAGAACTTCTGCATAGTTTCCCGTTTAAGTAAATATTTTCGGGGTTAGCTTTCCAAGGGGGAGGGAAAGAGGGAAGTTGCAACAAGTAGCTAGACTGTGCCCGAATAAAGCTCCAGGACAGGCACCCTGCCCCCTACCGGCCGGTGAGAGCTCCCACCCGGGGGCCCGTAAAGAAGGTACCACAGGTGGGATCTCTGACCCTTGGGCTCCTCCGGCTAGGACCATCTCTTTCCCTGGGGGTCAGCCCCTGAGACCTTCACGTCAAGCTTCGCTGCAAGGCCATGCCCTGGCCCCAGCACATCCATAGACTAGGACTGGCTGCTGGCAGGGGTATGGGTGTGAGTGTGGGTTTGCATGCTCCTGGGGAGAAGTATGATGTGTATTTGTGTGTGTGTGTGTGTGTAAGTTTAGGTGTGGGAGAGGCTCATTTGGGTATGTATCATATATATTGGGGCAGGAGAGTGTTTAGGTTTTGCCTGGAGACACGTGTTTGTGTCTCTGAGAATGGGTTGAGAGTCTGTGTGTTTGCTTCTCTGTGTGTTCACGTGAACATACGTGTGACAGTCAGCGTGTTTCCCTGTGTGGCCACTGTGTGAAAGGGTGTGTGTTTCTGGTGCCATCCACAGGGCCTGGCACATAACAGCCTTTCATTTCCAGTGAGTCGAATGATGAATGTGTATGCTGGTGTTCCTGTGAAAGTTCGCACAGAAGCAGGTAGGAGTGATGAGGCTGCAGGGTCTACTGTGCTTCCTCCCTTCCCAGTAGTAAGCCTGGGGCTCGGTGGCTCAGCTCTGCTGACTCAAGGTGGTTTCTGGTCTCTTGAACCTCTCCTGACCCTCAGGCGATAGCTAGTTCTTCGCTCTGTCGCTCAGTGAAGGTCAGGCAGCCGGGGCCCTCTAAGCATAGATCTGCCCCCGGGGGGACCTGAGTTGTCCCCCAGAGCGGAGCCTCCAGGAGAGGCGGAGGGCGCTGCCAGGGCTGGAGTTCCTCTCGTGGTGCGGGGTCGGGCCCAGGCGGGGTCGGGCCCAGGCAGAGCAGTCTCAGCCTGCGGGCGATTCCCTTGACCTTCAGGCCTGCACAGAGTGAAGGCGGAGGCATGGTCTCCCGAGCCGAGTGAGCCCGCCCGGCTGTCCTCGGCTGCGCGAATCTCGGCCGGGAAGGAATCCTCGGTACTCAGAAAGGACGCGCAAAATGGTCTTCGGGGAACGCTGATTTCTTTGGAGAGGGAAGTCTCCAAAGAGGTCCCAGCACTCTAGGATCTCGCCGTCGGAAGAGCGCCACACTCCCTCTTTCCCGGGGGGTCCAGGGGGCATGTCTGGGCCGGAGCGTCCTGGGCGCGGAGGAGGAACGGGTTCAGTACCCACAGCCCATAGTGATTCGAGACCCAAAAGCCACAGCTTCCTCCTCAAGGGGTCCTGCACAGCTGGGAATCGGGCAGGATAGGTTTAGACGGCCTGCTTAATGTAGGGGGAGAGGTGGGACCGAGCCCCAGAAGGGAGAGGCCGCTACAGGTTAACGTACCATGCGACTGGGGACCTATTCTGCCCGGTGTGCGGAGGTGCGCCCCCCCCCCAACCGGCCAAGTCCTGGTGCCCCCCTGCTCCTGTTTAGAACACGCGCCCGCCGGCGGGGCCTCCCCAGACTCCTCAGACTTCCCGTCTTCCCCCCTCTTTTCATCGCTGTCCCAAAACGACCGATTTCTGAGCTTGGAGACCTTTCCTCCACGTCCACACGCGCCATCCGGGCTTTGCGCCCGCTCGGCGGCTGCCCTTGGGGCCGGCCGACCTGCCCAGGGCGTGCCACCAGGTTCTGGGGACAGCGACCACTGCTAAGGAAACCTCCATGGCCGGATTTGTCCCCCAGCTTTGGCATCTCCAAACACATCCCTTCCTCGTTCAGCACACAGCTTCTCTTTTCTTACTCCCATCCCCGACATGAAGAAAGAGGGCGAGGGCCCTGCTCCGCGGTGGGGGGAGTGGAGTCCCCAAGAGGAGCAGACCACCCCCTTTCTGCTTTTTCAGGGAGCTTCCCTGGCAAGAAAGGGGACGGAGGGCTTTGGGGGCTGGGGGGAGCTTTCGGAGTTTTCATTCCCTTCACCTTAGGGCTGTTACACGTGCCGTATGGGGAAGGCGGCTCCCGGTTTCTAGGGCTCCTGGGACTTCGCTGCCCAGAACGGTGCACCCGGGGTGTCGAGTCCCTGTAGGGAAATCAGACACTGCTGCACTCCCAGACCACGGGCCTTGTGGTATATATCCATATATATCTTTATGATTTCTAATTTTATTATAAAATAAAAGCAGAAATATTTCCCGAAGAACATTCACATGAGGGCGTACAGGGAGACGGCAAGTCCGCGGCTCGGGAGGCACACTCTGCCAGGAGCACCGTGGCCCCAGTCCCGGGAGGAAGAGGAGAGAGCGTGGCGGGCCTCGCCGAGGGAAAGAGAGGGGCAAGCAGCAAGGGCGCGCTCAGAGGTCCTTTCCCTTTCCCTTAAGTTACTAGGCGCACAGCTGACACCTGCAGCCCCACTAAACCCCGGACGGGGCGTCTGGAGAAGGCCTGGTTCCTCTGCTCTTCCCCCTGCCACGTCCACCCGGGAAAGCGAGGAAGGAGCACACAGACAGACGTCCCGGCAGGAGGAGAAAGGCTGAGGGGTACAGACCCTGGGGCCGGCCAGAGGAGAGACGGAAAAACAGAAGTAGAGAAACAGAAACCTACTGAGGGGGTGACAAGCCAGAAATACAGAGGGATGGGGAATGGGGAAAGCAAGAAGGGGAGGGAGAGAGGACAAGAGAGAAGGAAGGGGAAGGAACTGGAAAAAAGAGCAAGGAAGGCAAGGGAAGGGAAAAGGAAAGAAGGGATGAGGTCGGGAGAGAGAATATGAGAATGGTGTATAATTTATTCTCTTCCCGGGTTCAAGGCCAGGTCCCAGGCCTCCAAAGGATCTCAGAAGCAACTTGTCGAAAACAAATCCCGGACAAAGACCAAACTAAAGAGCCATCCACCCTGCCCGGGGCCGGCGGTTCTGCCCGCTCTGCGAGCGGGTCTTTCAGTACCTGATGGGGCCGCCGGCGCAGGGCGCCCTCCCGACACCGTCTCTGCAGGTCCCCAGCGCCAAGCCTGGAGGGCGAGCGCGTCGCGGCGGGCCGGGCTCTAGGAGCCCAGGTCCACGAGGTTGGCCGACATGGGGTTGAGGATGGAGTCCTGCAGGCCGTGGTGGTGCTGCAGCGGGTCGGCGCCGCCTCCGCCCGGCACGGGCACGGGTACGGCGCTCGGGCCGGGAGGGTGGCCCAGGCTATGTAGGGACGGCAGCCCGGGGGGCGGCGGCGGGCTGAGCAGCAGCGCGGGGCTGGACGACGAGTGGTCTGGCGTCCCCGACGGCGTCTTCTCGTCCTCCGAGCTGCCTAGCACCGATTTGCCGCTGCCATTCAGCGACGCAGCCAGCGGGTTGTGGCTGTTGGAGTTGGAGTTCTCGCTGTTCTCCCTGCAAGTGCAGGAGCAAAGCAGCCGGGTCAGCGAGGAAACCGAGGCCGCTCTGCGCCACCGCGTCGCCCGGAGCCAGGCCCGCCGCTCGCCTCCGCGCCAGGGCCGCCCAAAGCCGCGGGGCGCTGCCTGCGGGTGTTTTCGGTTTCTACCATTTTCTCGGCCTGGCCTGGCCTGGGGCTCTCGTCCTTTCGGCCGATTCGCTTAATCGCTCAACACAAGATTTTCTCTCTCTTGCCCTTTTCTCTGTGCCATCTCTATCCTCCCGCCTCTCTTGTTCTTAACCTCTTAAATATCTTTCCTGTTCTCGCTACCTTCTGGCCCTCCCGCCCTACCCCCCTTCACTGAGTTGCTAACATTTCTCTGCCAGAGGAAAGGGGCCGGGGAGCAGGGCTCAGTGGAGCTGGGGAAGAAGGAGACAGGGAGGAAGGGAAGATGCCTGGGTTTTCAGATTCTTGGCTCCCTGAGCCAGGGTTGCTGAGTAGAGGTGGGGCCAGGAGAGTGAGGGCTCCTAGATCCTAGGCTGAGGGCCTCATTTGAAGTTAGGAATCTCGCAGGCCTTCACCTCCCATTGCTTTTCTCCACTTAAGGGAAATCTCTGCTTGCTGGTCAGCTTCCTAAGGGCCCTTTCTTTCTAGATCCAAATTGCCAGGTCTTGTGAGGGCTCTCCTTGCTGGGCTTAAGGACAGGGCCCTAAGGATGTAGCCCTCCCCCTCCCTGGTGGCACAGTGCAAACTTCGGCTGGAAGACTGGAAGCTGGGGGCTTGGAGGGCAGCCCTTGGGAGGGGATTGCTAATCCAGGCCTAGTCTTTTCCATCATACAGAAACTGAGGGGTTCTGCGGCTCTCACTTGGGGCCTGGACTGAGCACCGAGTCTGGATGCGTGCCAGGCTGGGTAGAGGGGGACCCCAGCAGGGAGAACCCACCTCTTGCTCTGCCTTTGACTGTCAGCCCCGACCAGATCTGGAGATTTGGAATCTTGGGAAGTTTTTCTCTTCACTGGCTTCTCAAGACCGTTTCTTTCTGTTTTCCTGGAAGGGAACTTCCCACATGGCTGGCAGTGGAGAACTTACAACTGTACATACCCCAAACTCATTGTCTGGGAGGCCAGGGTTGGCCTGAAGCTCCCCCTTCCAATTCCAGAGATCTGGTTCCACTGTTCAGCAACACCCTGCCCCCCAACCCAGACCCTAACTAATCATTTGCTCTGGGCTGCATGCGCCCTATACCACGAACCCCAGGTGTCTTGTTTTGCTGTTACACTCAGGCTGGATTTCTGTTCCCGTAATCGGTTTTTCTCCTATTTCCTTCTTCATATTTGGGGTTCAGAGGAGCCACAGACTGGCAGCCACAAGGGCCTAACGGCTGGTTCGGGAAGTCCTGGTTTCCTTGAGGACAAGCAACTCCCAGCCCTTCTGTTGCTCTCAGTTCACCCCAGACCTATCGACGTCCCCCCTAAAGGCCGAGGGGAGAGGAGTCAGGAGCCTGGCAGGCCGGAGAAGGGCCGCTGGGTCCAAGAAGGCAGGAAAAAGGGCATGTGTTTCTCTTTCGCTCTCCTACAGCTGACACTTCCTCCGGGTTCTTGCTCCTCTTGGTCCTTCCTAGGCGGGATAAAAGTCTCCCTCTCAGCTTCCATATCCAGACAAGGACCATTCTTTCCCAGGCCCCTCCGCATCCAGGCCACACCAGGACTATAATAATTCCAGTCCTGACCCCTAATCACACTTGGGCCTAGAGCTGAGTAAGGAGAACAGGAAGTGCGGGGAAGTTCCCGTGAATTCGCAGCCCCGAATCTGCAGCCCTGAGGGTCCCAGTCGGAAGCCCTCTGTCCTTCCGAAGATCGTCACGCCCTGCCCGCTGCGGACCCCAGGATCCAGCCACTGTCTTGCCCTCGCCCCAAAGTTCGCTGCCTCTCCACTTTTGTTCACAAGCGACCCGGGAGCGAGCTGACAACCTCCCCGATCGCTTTGCCCGCTTTAGACAAATTTCTGCCCTCTCGGTCTCCCACCACAAGACCTGAAAGCCGGCGGGGTCAGACGAGGCTGCAGCCGGGCCGTGGCAGGGACCGAGCACCCGGTTGAGGCCTCTCCCAGGGGCTGCGCACACGCCCCCACGAACCCCTCCCTGGAGCCCCGCGGAGCCGGCGCCGAAGTCCTACTTACTCGTACCTTTCTTTGGCCTCCGCTGCCCGGTCGCGCTGCCGCCGGTTCTTGAACCAGTTGCTGACCTGCGTGGTGGTGAGGCCCGTGGCCTCGGCCAGCTCGCGCTTCTCGCGCGGCGAGGGGTAGGGGTTATGCGCGTACCACTCGCGCAGCACGCTGCGACTCTTTTCCTTGAAGCAGTAGCTGGTCTCCTCGCCGTCCCAGATGGAGCGCGGCAGCGGAAACTTGCGGCGCACGCGGTATTTGCCCACGGCGCCCAGGGGCCGGCCGCGCAGCTTCTCCGCCTCGATGTAGTGCGCCTTGAGCCACAGCTGCTGCAGCTTGGCGTGGTTGTGCGGCGAGAACTGGTGGCTCTCCAGGATCTTGTAGAGCTCGCGGAAGTTGCCGCGGTGGAAGGCCACCACCGCCTTGGCCTTGAGCACGCTCTCATTCTTGTGGAGGTGCTCGCAGGCGGGCAGTGACCACAGGAAGCGGCCCAGCCGCTCGATGTTGCCGCCCTGCTGCAGCACCTCGCACACGCACGCCACTTGCTCCTGCGTGAAGCCGAAGGTGGGCAGCATGGACATGGTGCCGGCTGCGCCCCCGCCCGCCCGCGCGCGCCCTCACCGCGCTGCGCCGTCCGGCATGGGCGCCTCCCCGCCGGGCCGTC